>SJYC01084113.1:0-39512 GCA_006408675.1 Madoqua kirkii | reverse complement strand
GCAAATAAATGGGGAAACAGTGGAAACAGTGGCTGACTTCATTTTTCTGGGCTCCAAAATCAATGCAGATGGTGATCGCAGCCATGAGATTAAAAGACAGTTACTCTTTGGAAGGAAAGTTATGACCAACCTAGACAGCATATTAAAAAGCAGAGACATTACTTTGCCAACAAGGTCCGTCTAGTCAAGGCTATGGTTTTTCCAGTGGTCCTGTATGGATGTGAGAGTTGAACTGTGAAAAAGGCTGAGCACTGAAGAATTGATGCTTTTGAAGTGTGGTGTTGGAGAAGTTTCTTGAGAGTCCCTTGGACTGCAAGGAGATCCAGCCAGTCCTTCCTAAAGGAGATCACTCCTGGTTGTTCATTGGAAGGACTGATATTGAAGCTCAAACTGTAGTACTTTGTCCACCTGATGCAAAGAGTTGACTCATTTGAAAAGACTGTGATGTTGGGAAAGATTGAGGTCAGGAGTAGAAGGAGACGACAGAGGATGAAATGGTTGGATGGCATCACCAACTCAATGGACGTGGGTTTGAGTGGACTCCAGGAGTTGGTGATGGACAGGGAGTTCTCGCATGTTGCGTGGTTCATGGGGTCGCAAGGAGTCGGTCACGACTGAGCAACTGAACTGAACTAGGCAAATTGTTTTTATCTCTTGGATTTCCTAAATGTGTCTGAGTGGCAGCAGTGGCCTACGAGTCCTAAGAATACACATCCCACACACACTGCCAGTTTGTGATACACAGAATTCATTTCACTCTAAGATGCCTGAAATTTTTCATCTGCAAAAGGCATAATAATAAAAACAGTGTCTTTATTCAATATCTTTAATAATCTATGATGAAAAAGAATCTGAGAAAGAGTGTATGTATATATATGTATATATATATATATATATTTGTGTATAACTGAATCATCTTACTGTACACCTGAAACTAACAGAACGTTATAAATTAACTACTTCATGTAAAAAAATAATAAATTAACAGCACTTGTCTGTTGAGGTAATTGTGAAGACTAACTGTGAATATGTACGTAGAAAGCTTAACAGTGCTTAGAACTTAGTAAACAGGTAATAAATATTATCTTTTCTCTTTGCTGGAGTGGTGATTACCTCTTTTGGTTCTCACTGGATAAGTTTTCTAGATTAATAATTTCCTATAAAATGGAGTACTGTTTTGTTCGTCCAGCTTTTTATTTAAATAGCTCAAGCATAAATTTTTCTGCCTCCAGCACTGTCCAAAACCAGTGATGTATCTCCAGTGCTGTCACTGAGGCTCTTTATTCATCATGGTTGGAAAGCATTCCATTAGTGGCAGTCATACGTGTTTTTATTCTCTGGTGTTCTTTGTCTTATCTTTTGTTTTCAGATAGTATTGTCCTAATTAGTTAATTATACACAGATATATTGTGTTAAGTACTAGCTTTAGTACTGGCCTCTTACCAAATGTGGTACTCCTACAATACAGCAATACATGAAGGAGTTTCAGATTGTATGACTGTACAATAATTAGTCACCACTTGCCCTCTCCTAACTTGTGGATAGCTTAGTTTTGTAGAAACTTGTCAGATGGAACACTTTACTAAGTTAGGGCAGGCAAATTCCCCTGAGAGAGTTGAGAGTGGAAAGAGAAATCTGAACTGAATGGGCATAGTGACATGAAGGAAACCTCCTGGTTATTCATCCCCCACACAGCATTGGTAGTAAGTAGAGCTTCACCCAGCACCTAGGATGATGGGAGTGGTTTAGTTGCTAAGTCATTTCTGACTCTGCGACCCCGTGGACCCCACAGGGCTCCTCTCTCCATGGGATTTTCCAGGCAAGAATACCAGGGTGGGTTGCCATTTCCTTCTCCAAGGCTTTTCATATATATATTTAGGCACTGGGGACAGAGCAATGCACAGGCAGACAAATGTTCCTGTCTTCCCAGAGGTTACCTTCCTGTGGAGCAACACATACAGCAAACTAAGCCAAGTAGCATGTTTGTCATAAATGGTATGGAGAAAAGAGCAGAGTGAAAAGTCGGAACTGCTGTCACTGGAGGTACTGTATTAAATCAGGTTAGGCGAGGGAATTCCCTACAGTCTAATGTTAGGACTCCGTGCTCTCACTGCCACAGGCCTGGGTTCAGTCCCTGATTGAGGAACTAAAATCCCTCAAGCAGCGTAGCCTGGCCAAAAAAAAAAAAATATATATATATATATATACATATATATATATATATATATCAGGGGAGTCAGGGAAGGTTTTCCTGATAAGGGCGTATCTGATCAGAGACCAGAAGGGATTGGAAGCATGAGCCATACATTTACATATGAGGAAGAGCTTACTTTCCTATCAGAGGAAATAGCAAGAGCAAAACTTCTGAACACTTGATGTGTTCAGGAAATAAGCTGATAGTGTAGAATTAGCTGTAGTAGAAGGTGAGAATTAAGGAGGAAGTGGAGTATTGATAGAAGAGAGGAAGGAGAGACTGTGTCAGGGCCAAGGACTTACAGATAATCTGGGCCTTAAAGGGACTAAATTGAACTCAAAGTATTAGTAGTCAGGGCCAGTTAAAGACTACCTTGTTTTAGTTTTGAACAAACAAAATTTAGTGTACAGGCATTTAATCTGAAACCTCTTAACTCTTTCCTTTATTACCTTAATACTTTTATTTATACTGATAATTGAGAGTGCTATTAATGAGCACATTTTAATTGTAATTTGCATTGCATGACTGCTTACTGATTTTTTTTTTTTTTTAAGATTCGATTCTATGAACTAGTGAATCCATTAAGAAAGGAAATCTCTGAACTACAAGTGAAAAAGAATGACCTGGCAGAAGAATTAACTGCAAACAAAGGTCAACTGAAACAACTGACTGAGGTTTGTCTCATTTTGATCCCTGGTGATAAGAGACTCCAAGGAGGTCTTAAGATTTGTGTAAGGAATATAAAAGTCAGTGATAGAAAAATGGGACCTGAGCATGCTGACTGCTGTGATTCTTCATAAGTAGTGAGAAGGAGATGAGACTGCAAATAGCCATCTTAAAGATTGATAGGGTACATCCATGATACTGACCTATAATCCCCAGCTGAGTCTTTTGTTCTTGTAATTGATTTCATTCTGAGTTCTTCATTACAGATCCACCCTTTGGATGATACGAAAGGGAGCTGGTCCATTTATTAGTCATTTAGTCTCTTCATACAGTTACTTCCCCTAATACCTGTTCAGAGCATGTGCTCTGATAATAGCATCCATCCCTGTGAGGCCTGATGCCATGCCAGGTGCTGACAGGGGTGAATACAAGTGTCTGCCCTTCCCGAGTTCAAATTCTAGTAAAGTAGAGTTATGCCTTAGATGAGATCTTGACACTCATTTTTTGTGTGACCTTAAACAAGTCATTCAGTGTTTCTTGTTCTGTCAAATGGAGAAAATAATCTTATTTTTCCATTCATTTCATTGAAGTGCCCACACTTCTGTTTCAAAGTAAAAATGTGATTTTTAGTAAAGTTGCATATAAATAGCTATTTTGTGTCCTACTTCAAGGGCAACTTTTACCAAAGATCTACTTTCCAGAAATAAATTATTATAATTTAATTTATATTTTGATGCTCTGATTTGCAGCACTGTTAGTGCTGGATGGAATCTACTTCTGTTGTTAGTATAGAGCCACTATTGCAGGCAAATGAAGGCTCAGCTTCCTTCTTCTGGTAGGAGCACTGAAGTCTTCAGGAGCGATGCCAGAGAGCCCTACACAGGTCCACTGTGGTTGTTTTTTTTGTTTTTTTGTGTGGGTTTTTTGCTGCTAATCTATCACATTGTTGTACACATTTAGAAAGATAGCTCTTAATTTTAAAAAATTTGTATCCAAAGTCACAGTAATAAAGGACAAAGTTCTAAGGCTTCCTTTGTCTTATAAGTAATTTTGCAGCCTTGGGCAAGTCATTTGCTTTCCGTTGTCTCTGTTAAATGGCCAGGGTGGTGGTGGGGGAGGCACAGGGTTTGTCAGGGACAAGGCAGACGCGTTTTCAGACTTGGTTCTGCTGCTCCTTATAGTACCTCAGCATCCATCAAGGACTTATTGTATTTTAGAGGGAGTCTGGAAGAGCTTTCTATCCTCTTTTCTATCAAAACACCTCTTTTTTAAATCACTTTTGACATTTGAGGATTCTACAAGTGATTTATCCTGAACAAAGGACTCTTCGACCCCCCCAAAAAAAGTCCTAAATCTCTAAAATTATTATATTTTTATTGTATAGTAAAGCAAGTCTCTCTACTCTCAAGGGTCAGTAATGGCATTATATCCCAAATTTTAGATTGTTTCAGCCTTACTAATACCTTTAGTGTTTTATTGACATGAAAGCATAGATAATTAACTCTGGTTTCATTCATAGGGTCCCTGAGTGTTTTTAGTGCACTAATAATTCTTAAACACAGAGGCAGTTTTATTTGTGAACACGTTCGGGTTCTCCAGAAAAAACAAAACCAACAGGATATATAAATAGAGATATGTTTTAAGACATTTGCTCACATAGTTGTAGCAAACTATGTGCAAACTTATGTGCATGTATGCTTAATCACTTCACTCGTGTCCGACTCTTTGCACCCCTATGGACTGCAGCCCACCAGGCTCCTATGTCCCTGGGATTCTCCAGGCAGAGATACTGGAGTTGGTTGCCACACCCTCTTCCAGGGGATCTTCTAGACCCAGGGATCAAACCTATGTCTTTTACATCTCCTCCATTGGCAGGTGGGTTCTTTACCGCTAGCGCCACCTGGGAAGCCCCTGTAGAGGCTTGGCGAGTCCAAAATCTTAACGGCGTAAGCTGGCAGCCTGGAAATTCAAGAGTAGGTTGCAGTTTGAGTCCAAAGACTGTCTGCTGACAAAATTCTTTCTTATTCAGTCTCAATTTTACCAAGGCCTTAACTGATTGGATGAGGCCCATATGGAGGTAAACTGCCATCCTCAAAGTCTGCTGGTTTAAATGTTAATCTCAGCTTACAAAATGTCTTCATAGAAACATCTAATATAATGTTTGACAAAATATTTGGGTACCATGGTCTAACCAAGTTGACATAAAAAAGTAACCATCACTGAACCTTTCCATCTATAAGTTTGCTTCTTAAAGTTTTACCACCTTTCAGCTAAAAATATAATCCTATGTCAAAATTCTTTCTGAATTTTATACTATAAAGGGAAAATTGAATCACATTCAGGAAAAAAAACAGTTAAATAATGCCTTATCTCTATAATAAAAGGTCTTAGGAACTCAGAGAATATGGTTTAAACATAATGGAATTACTTTTGTATTGAAACCACCCTTAAAGTTAGATTTTCTGCTCTGTCAAGGGCCTTACCCAACTTATCCAACACAAAGAAAACATAGAATGAATATTTTTATTTTGTGTATATTTTTTATTTTTATTTTTTGGCTGTGCCATGTAGGATCTTAGTGGGATTTAATTTCCTGACCAGGAATCGAACCTGAGCCCTCTGCAGTAGAAGTGCAGAGCCTTAACCACTGGACCACCAAGGAAGTCCCTAGACTGAATATTTTAAATGAAAAGTCAAACCAGCAAGGACCTTTTTTTTATAAGGGTATAGTGAATCAGTGTTAATATTTAATGTTAAAAGAAATTTTGTTTGACACTATTTTGTGGAGGTTTATTCTTTAAGGTGGTTTGTTAAATTATTTACTACTTTGATATTTGGGGAATTCAGAGATACTAGTTTAAGTTTCATCTCTGCAGTTTGATGATGGTGTGATGATCTTGGATAAAGAACTTGGTCTTCTCTACCCTTCCCTTCAGTTCCCATGATAAAAATACAGATGAGAATATGTAACACCTCCGTCACTTACATGGTCATTATTATGAGAATAAAATTCAGTCAATAAATATTCACTGTACATCTGTTACATGACAAGCATTGTTATAGGTACGTGGGGTACCTCAGTGAATAAAACGAAGATATCCAGCCTTGTGAAAATTATATTTTAAAAGGAGTGCAGGGAAACAAACAGTAAACATTATATTAGAAAGAAAGCACGAAGTAAACTATCAAATTTACAGACAGCAAAGTTTTTGAGGGGTAGAATACTGTTACCAGTAAGGCAAATTGGAGGACCGTCTCAGAAGATAAGTAAATATAACCTATGTGTTTTCTTTTATACATCTCATAGCTTATGATCCCAAAATTAGCACATTCAAAATTGATTAGCAACCCTAGAGAGTGTAATCTTTTTCTGTTTTATTATGAAAGTTTTCAAGCTATAGATAACTAGGAAAAATTTTACAGGAAACACCTAATTTCTGCCTGATAATTTATACCTACCTTAATCTGTCATCCACCAGTAATATTTATTTTATGATAAATTGCCAGATTTTTTTTTAATGTATCAGTAGTTCCTTTATATTGTTGGGGAATATTTAATTTTATGGATATATCCATTCTGCCTTGATGGGTATTTGTGTTATTTCCACTTTGAACACATTATAAATGAAGCTGCTCCAGACTTTTGAACATTGGCTTTGTGTGGACATACATTTTTGTTTTTTCTTAGGTAAAATTTAAGGGTGATATTTTTTACTTCTAGATTTCTTTTTGTTGTTTATTATTGTTTTTATTGCTCTGGTATTTGTTTTTTCGTTATGAGCATATTTTCCTTCCCACCACTGAGAATAGTTAATACCTCTACTTGAAAATCTTTCTCTGCCAATTTCAAAATCTGGGTCACCTCAGTGTTGATTGTCTTTTCTTTTAAGAATAGGTCACATTTTCCTGTTTCTTCAAAGGTCAAGTAACTTTTTAAATTGTTTATTTAAATCATAGAGTAAATGTAGATCTTAACAGTACAACTGCTGTGTTGGATAGACTGCATTTTGACAGTTACTGATGTTTTTCTTATAGCAGGAATTTAACTGATTTATGCTCAAGCTGTATACTATGTCTCTTGGGCATCACATGAAATTTCAGGTGAGGTGTGTGGTTTTTTGGCCTATGTAGGACTGCTTGGGTCTGTCCTACATGTATGTTGTTCAGAGATCAGCCGATATTTGGCAGAGATTATCCACAGAATAGAGTTTCCCTTCTCTGTCTCTAGAATTCCCTCCTCACTTTAGAGCTTCTGAGTTGCCCATACTGTTTTCTGGTTCTTCAAGCTAGAAAGATGAAGGATTTTCTCTTATATATTTGTCATCTTACTTGGCATGTGGTAGCTCTGCCTTCCAGCTAAAAGCCTTTTTTTAAAAAAAAAAAAGGAGACACCAGGAAATTCACCCAGTACTGTTCCATTCTTCCTCTTGTAGATTATATCCCTCCAGAATCTGCCTGATTTGGGTCACCTTCTTATGCGTTCAGGTGGTGGTTTTATATTTTGCCAGAATTTGAGATTGTATTGCCAGTAGGGCTGGTCAGATGGGAACTTACAGATTCATCACCAGAAATGGAACCACCTTACAATTTTGTCTGAAACACAAGTGAAGAAAAAGAAAATGCATTCTGTGCATGTGAAATATTTGGCTTTGAAACCCACTGTTTTCTCTAAAAAGAACTTTGGCTTTGTTAGGGAGTCTTTCTCTCAACACTTTTAACTTTGTACTGACAAGGGTGATGACTCATGAGGCATTATTTGTTGTTTCCTGTCGCTAAGTAGTGTCCAGCTCTTTGTGACCCCATGGACTGCAGCACACCAGGCTTCCCTGTCCTTCACTGTCTCCCAGAGTTTGCTCACATTCACGTCCATTGAGTCTGTGATGCTGTCTAACCATCTTATCATCTGCCGCCCTCTTCTCCTTTTGCAATCTTTCCCAGCATCAGGTCTTTTCCAGTGAGACAGCTCTTTGCATCAGGTGGTCAAGTACTAGAGCTTCAGCTTCAGTATCAGTCCTTCAATGAATATTCAGGGTTGATCTCCTTTAGGATTGACTAGTTTGATTTCCTTGCAGTCCAAAGGACTCTCAATTACCACAATTCGAAAGCATCAATTCTTTGGCACTTCGCCTTCTTTATGGTCCAACTCTCACATCTGTACATGACTACTGGAAAAACCATAGCTTTAACTATACAGACTTTTCTTGACAAAGTGATGTCTTTGCTTTTTAATATGCTATCTGTGTTTCTCATAGGCATTATTAGGGGAAATATTAAAAGTAAAATACATCACTAGACCTTGAACAAAAGGTACAGTTTTGGACATTGTGACTTTGGTTGTTTGCACAGCTTATTTATTAATAATTATTGAATTCCTTATATAGCTATAAAGTTCAGTTTAGAAACTAAACTCTGGTATTTGGGCAACCAAGTTGACTATCTGAGGACATACAGAGATTAAGATGGATCAAATGAACCCCAACAGCTGGAGACAGTGTAATTGAAGTTCATAGAAATTACAAAATTATGAAATCACATAAGGTGAGGATTGACTTGCAAGAGGATACACTCAGGACAAATACAAGAAGGTAGTAGTATTTCATAGAACAGTTCAGTTCAGTCACTCAGTTGTGTCCAACTCTTTGTGACCCCATGGACTGCAACCCGCGAGGCTTCCCTGTCCATTGCCAACTCCCAGAGCTTACTCAAGCTCATGTCCATTGAGTTGGTGATGCCATCCAACCATCTCATCCTCTGTTGTCCCTTTCGCCTCCCACTTTCAATGTTTCCCAGCATCAGGGTCTTTTCCAATGAGTCAGTTCTTCTCATCAGGTGGCCAAAGTGTTGGAGTTTCAGCTTCAGCATCAGTCTTTCCAGTGAATATTCAGGACTGATCTCCTCTAAGATTCCCTGGTTGGATCTTCTTGTAGTCCAAGGGACTCTCAAGAGGCTTCTCCAACACTGTAGTTCAAAAGCATCAGTTCTTCGGCACTCAGCTTTCTATAAAGAAACTCTCACATTCATACATGACTGCTGGAAAAACCCACAGATATGAGATGAGAAACTGATTAAGAAATGTAATAGAATGTGATTTTTTGACCTTTAAAAAATAGAACATAAAACAAGTAGTAAATTAACAGAAATTTAAAAGAAGAGGCAACAGTTGACAAGTGTAAATGCCTCAAAAGTGACAGGATCGTGACAGTCCCATGTGTACTAAGAGAAACTAAGATATTTTTTAGTTCTGTCTCTGAGTTTTGTAACTGGGAGTTAAGGAAGGAAACTTTCTACTCTACGAAGACTGTGGGATGGTTTTCCAAAATGATTTTAATTTTCTTTACCACATGGTGGCAGCATATATCCATTGATTTTTGTAATCCGTTTTGGGCTGCTCAAAAAATACTGTCATGGCCAAAGCTTTACTGTGTTACCTTATTTTCCTTTATATATCTTATTTCGTATCTGTTTCCTTAAACCAATCAAATACTATGTCTTCCTAAGAAAATTCAGTTGATCTATAACTGGGAGATAGAATTTTAAGAAACAAACTTTTCTGGCATAATATGCCAGATCAAAGGTATCTCAGTTATTAACCCTGATATCATAATTATACCTAACAGATACATTCAGAGATGTTAAAGCCCCACAAGTACACAGTTAGTTATGCTTTTATTCATATATTCTGCTACCTCGTGGCATATATGAGGTGAAAAACTAATTGTTTAATGTAATAGAAGCTGATTTTTTGACCTTTTAGTAGATTTCTTGAATTTTCTTTCATTAATTTTTTCTTCATCTTTAGTTATTTGGAAAAATATCTATTGTAGATACTAACACTGGAAAATAAGGCTCATCTTTTACTTCAAGTTTAGAGTCTTTAAGGGTCAGTAACATAATCTAATTATAGCATATTTTGAGCTGTTACATATGTGAACTTGTGTATAGTACTTAGTGTTCTCATAAGTGCTGTACTTTTATTTTCTATTTATGAAATCTCTTTGTAACAGGTCAGAATTCTGGTCTAGTGCATGTAGTTAAGCTATTTGCAGCTGTTATGCTATTGTAGAGTTATTTTCAGCATGCTTCTTTCATTTCAAAAGAAATAAATGTTAATACTAATAAGGCATTAATGAGTCTGTGTGCAATGACGTTAAGTTTCATGTTGTTATTTAGTCCCAAACTTGTGTCTGAATCTCTAGCTATCCCATGGACCATAGCCCTCCAGGTTCCTCTGTCCATGAGATTTCTCAAGCAAGAATACTGGAGTGGGTTGCCGTTCCCTTCTCCAGGGAATCTTCCCAGACCAGGAATTGAACCCACATCTCCTGCATTGGCACCCAGATTCTTTACCACTGAACCACCAGGGAAGCCCAAAGTTTCATAAGGAAATGATGAAATATTTTTCTCTTATGAGAGCTTCGGTAACTAGGAAGCAAAAGTGTTTTGTTCAAGAGAACTTCCTTGTTTAGGAAACATAGTTACATTTGTTGAGAAAACTTCTGCAAGATTACCTTGAGGATCATCTTAAGTATTCATACCTGAATAATCCTGTCTTTATTTGAATGAAAATGAAGTATTTCATGGATGATACATACTTGTGATTCAGGTTTTTTTTCATTTCAGGGATTATTTTCACTGTTTGTTTTCTGAAGTTTCTTTTTTTATCCTGCCCAAAGAAAAATTTAAAATTCCCTTGTTAGATACATGCTATGATGATACTCATCAGTTATAATTATTTTAGAGTATCTGACAAATTCATTCAGTTCAGTTCAATCACTTCGACGCTCAGCTTTCTTCACAATCCAACTCTTACATCCATATATGACCACTGGAAAAACCATAGCCTTGACTAGACGGACCTTTGTTGGCAAAGTAATGTCTCTGCTTTTCTTATCGAGTTACAAAAACACTTTATATTCTTAATTATATTTGAATTTTTATGTATTATTGCTGCCATTATGTTTCAGTATAATTAATATTTTAATGTGTTTATAAGACCCCAGAATCTAATTCGCTGTAGTATTACTACTTTGGAGTTTCTAAAGCTCATCTCTTACCTGTGCATCTAAAAGTTGTTGCTTGTTTATAAACCTTGTTGTATTTTATAAAACTTGTTGTATTTTTTTGCAAATAATATAAATGACTTACAGACAAAAGTTCATGAGAGGGGAAAGTTCATGGAAAAGCTATTTATGAATAGCTATTTAAAGCTATTGCTTTTAATGAAGGCAATTTAAAATAAGGTGTCATCAGGGAGAAGCCTCCTTCATCTGATTGTTTTGTACGTAGCTCTGAGAGGAAACAGATTTTTAAGAGTTATATCTGGTTCTGCTTCATTGACTATGTTAAAGCCTTTAACTGTGTTCAGTTTAGTTCAGTTCAGTTCAGTCACTCAGTCATGTCCGACTCTTTTGCAACCCCATGAACCACAGCACGCCAGGCCTCCCTGTCCATCACCAACTCCCGGAGTCCACCCAAATCCATGTCCATTGAATCAGTGATGCCATCCAACTGTCTCATCCTCTGTCATCCCCTTCTCCTCCTGCCCTCAATCTTTCCCAGCATCAGGGTCTTTTCAAATGAGTCAGCTCTTCGTATCAGGTGGCCAAAGTTTTGGAGTTTCAGCTTCAACATCAGTCCTTTCAATAAACACCCAGGACTGATCTCTTTTAGGATGGACTGGTTGGATCTCCTTGCAGTCCAAGGGACTCTCAAGAGTCTTCTCCAATACCATAGTTCAAAAGCATCAGTTCTGCAGTGCTCAGCTTTCTTTATATTCCAACTCTCACATCCATACATGACCACTGGAAAAACCATAGCCTTGAATAGATGGACCTTTGTTGGCAAAGTAATATTTCTGCTTTTTTTTTTTCTGCTTTTTAATATACTGTCTAGATTGGTCATAACTTTCCTTCCAAAGAATAAGTGTCTTTTAATTTCATGGCTGCAATCACCATCTGCAGTGATTTTGGAGCCTCCTCCCCGCAAATAAAGTCAGCCACTGTTTCCACTGTTTAATTGTGTAGATCATAACAAATTGTGGAAAATTCTTAAAGAGGTGGGAATACCAAACCACCTTACCTATCTTCTAAGAAACCTGTATGTAGGTCAAGAAGCAGCAATTAGAATATGGAACAGTGGAGTGGTTCAAAATTGGGAAAGCAGTACGATAAGCCTGACTGTTGTCACTCTGCTTGTTTAACTTATACACAAGATACGTCATGAGAAATGTCATCCAGGCTGGATGACTCACAAACTGGAATCAAGATTGCTGGGAGAAATATCAGCAACTTCAAATATGCAGATAACACCACTTAATAGCAGAAAGTAAAGAGAACCTAAAGAGCCTCTTGATAAGGGTTGAAAGAGGAGAGTGAAAAAGCTGGCTTAAAACTCAGCATTCAAAAAACTAAGATCATGGCATCCAGTCCCCTCATTTCATGGCAAATAGAAGGGGAAAAAGTGGAAGCAGTGACAGATTTTATTTTCTTGGGCTCCATAATCACTGTGGACAGTGACTGCAGCCATGAAATTAAAAGGTGCTTGCTCCTTAGAAGGAAAGCTATGGCAAACCTAGACAAGATATTAAAAAGCAGAGACATCCCTTTGCTGACAGATGTCTGTATAGTCAAAGCTATATTTTTTCCAATAGTCATGTATGGATGTGAGAGCTGAAACACACAAAGAAGGTTAGCACCAAAGAATTGATGCTTTTAAACTGTGTTGCTAGAGAAGACTCCTGAGAGTCCCTTGGACTGCAAGCAAATCAAGCCAGTCAATCCTGAAGGAAATCATTCCTGAATATTCATTGGAAGGACTAATGTTGGTGCTAAAGATCCAATACTTTGGCTATAAACTTCTACGTATCAGAGGATGAGATGGTTGGATGGCATCCTTGACTCAATGGACATGAGTTTGAGCAAATCCTGTGGGATAGTAAAGGTCAGGAAAGCCTGGAGTACCGCAGTTCATGGGGTTGCAAAGAGTCAGAAAGACTTAGCAACTAAACAACAACTATCAAGAAACATAATTAAAGAAAAGGGTTTTAGAAAAATAAGGAGAAATTAATAAAAGTGTAATAATGATAGGAAAGTTTATAATGTACTTCCTTCTGAATTGAATATATCTTATAGACATAAAAATGAGTCAGGTCTAGAAGAAATGAGGCAATCGATAATTCTGAATTAGTTGTTATAATAAAGTTTAAAATTCCTTGGTCAGGGGATAATTTTTTTTTTTTTTTAATGTCAATGAAGGGAAGTCCGTGGCTGTCCACTGCTTAGGGTTTAATTCCTCCTTATCTAAGATCCCATAAGCTACACAGGGTGGCCACTAATTTCAATGAAAAGTTTACAAAACTATCATGTATATACTTGGCCACATAGTAAAAAATTTAAATATTAAGGACAGATTTAATAGTTCCTATTTTTATTTTACTTTAGTAGTGGTCATGTAAAGGGGACTGGAAATAAATTTGGAAATTAAGAAACTTTTTTTTAGGTCAAAAGTAATAAACCAGAAAAACACTTTTTAGATCATAGAATAAGTAAAAATATGAAACCACGAACATTTTACATCAAAATCTTTTAGACTTATTTAAAGCTGTGCCAGAGGAAAATCTGTTGTCTTAAATTACCTTTATAATTAAAGAGAAGGATGAAAAATAAAAGCATATAGTAGTCAATTTTAGAAAGAAAAAAAGAACAGTAAAAATAAGGAGTTTGGAATTATTGGACATTAATTAATATTGCATGTAGCTCTGTGGTGACAGTCTTAAAAACTGAAAGAAATGTCCCAACAAAATGTAGATTACCACAATAAGTAGAAGTGGAGAACTTGAAGAGAATTACCACAGTGAATTCTTCAGTCACTAGTCATGTCTGATGATTTGTGACCCCATGGATTGCAGCACGCCAGGCTTCCCCTTCCTTCACCATCTCTGAGTTTGCTCAAACTCATGTCCATTGAGTCACTGATGCCGTCCAACCATCTCGTCTTCTGTTGCCCACTTTTCCTCCTGCCCTCAGTCTTTCCCAGCATCAGGGAATTTTCCAGTGAGTCGGCTCTTTGCCTCAGGTGGCCTAAGTTGGAGCTTCAGCTTCAGCATCTGTCCTTCCAATGAATATTCAGGGTTGATTTCCTTTAGAATTGACTGGTTTGATCTCCTTGCTGTCCAAGGGAAGCAATAAGTAAAGGTATATTATTGATGGAGTTAGCAGATTCACCAGACTTCCCAGGTGGCACTGGCTATAAAGAACCTGCATGCCAGTGCAGGAGACGTAGAAGATGCAGATTCAATCCCTGAATCAGGAAGAACCCCTGAGAAAGGCTTGGCAACCCACTCCAGTGTTCTTGCCTGAGAATCCTATAGAGAGAGAAGCCTGGCAGGCTACAGTCTATAGGATCATGAAGAGATGGACACGACTGAAGTGACTTAGGCCACGCGCTCCAGGTTCACAAATATATTGCCCTGATAGGGTCAGTTGATTTCTGTAAGGATAGCTGATTCCAGTTGATTAAACAGTTGTCATTTAGTTGCTAAATTGTGTCTGACTGTTTGCAACCCCATGGCCTATAGCCTGCCAGGCTCCTCTGTCCATAGGATTTCCTAGGCAAGAGTACTGGAGTGGGTTGCCATTTCCTTCTCCAGGGGATCTTCCCTACCCAAGGATCAAACCCACATCTCCTGCACTGACAGACGGATTCTTTACTACTCTGTCAGCCAGGAGGCCCATAATTAAACTATACCAAACTAGTACTGAAAAAGATGGAAAGCTCTGAGAAAGATGGTACAAAACAAATCCATCAGCCATTTTTACTTACTACTAAAATTGCAGAAATTCTAAATGTTCAAAAATGAATTATAGCATTTTATCAAAACAATAGTGCTTTATGTCTAATACAATGTATTTTAGGACAGAAAGGATAAACTGTTGCATCAGCAAGTTAAAGAAGAATAACCATTTAATTGTATCATTAAATGAGAAAAGATGATAAAATTCAGTGAACATTCCTAACAAGGACACTAAGTATTTACTTTAAAAAAAATGTTAGCAAAATACTTTATCCTAAATGGCAAAACTATAGAACTTTTTCTGTAAAAATCAGTAACTAGACAGACTTGGGTTGTTTATTATTATCTAACATGGTCTTGGACGGCCCTAGCAGATACACTAAGAAGGAAAAACTATGCATGTAAACTTTTGAAAGGAGTTTAAAATTTTTTCTATTAGAAACCACCTAAATTTAATGCAGAAATGTATAAGTGATCAATAGCATTTCTTTAGGTTTAGAGAAATAACTGGTAGATATGGACTTGGGGAAGAATAATTAACTCATGATACAGATAGAAGGCTTATATGAAGAGGACTATTAAATTGTATTGTTGAACCTGAAAGCACCATGTCTTAGGAGAAAAAGTCATAAAAGTAGCATTTTTTTCCATATTAATGTATTAATTAAATTCAGTTATTCTGTATCCCAAGAATTTTCTGATTTTCTGTGTTGTTGGTGGAAGACAGATAATTCTGTCCAAGGATTGGGCTTGGATGAATGATTTTAGCTTATATGAAAAAGTAAGTGTTCTGGAATTGCCAAGGAAAATGTGGTGGAAAAGATGTGGAAGGAAGAGGATGTTGAGATGTACTCTTTTAATGTATTAATTAAATTCAGTTATTCTGTATCCCAAGAATTTTCTGATTTTCTGTGTTGTTGGTGGAAGACAGATAATTCTGTCCAAGGATTGGGCTTGGATGAATGATTTTAGCTTATATGAAAAAGTAAGTGTTCTGGAATTGCCAAGGAAAATGTGGTGGAAAAGATGTGGAAGGAAGAGGATGTTGAGATGCTACTCTTACCAAGATCTCACTTTATACTTCAAAACTAAATGTAATGACATAGAAACAGATATCAGTAGAACAAAATATAGAAATAGATCTAATTATTTACTGCAATATTTGACAACAAACGTCTGCCTAGTCAAAGCTATGGTTTTTCCAATAGTCATGTATGGATGTGAGAGTTGTACTGTAAAGAAAGCTGAGTGCTGAAGAACTGATGCTTTTGAACTGTGATGTTGGAGAAGACTCTTGAGAGTACCCTGGACTGCAAGGAGATCCAACTGGTCCTTCCTAAAGATCAGTCCTGAATATTCATTGGAAGGACTGATGCTGAAGCTGAAACTCCAATACTTTGGCCACCTGATGCAAAGAAGTGACTCATTGGAAAAGACCCTGATGCTGGGAAAGATTGAAGGCAGAAGGAAAAAGGGACGACAGAGGATAAGATGGTTGGACGGCATCACTGACTCGATGAACATGAGTGTGAGTAAGCTCTGGGAGTTGGTAATAGACAGGGAAGCCTAGCGTGCTGCAGTCCATGGGGGTCGCAAAAAGTCAGATACGACTGAGTGACTGAACTGAACTGATTTACCACAATAGCCATAGTTCAATTCAGCTGAGAAAGAGTATAAGGGTCCTAGCACAAGTGGGTGATAACTCTGTTAAAAGAAAAGTTGATCGTCACGTTTTCTACTATACACATGTATTAATTCTAGCTGGATTAAAATTTTTAGAAGGAAACCTAGGCCATTACTTCCACAGTCATGCCAGTTCTTAGCTCAGGGTCCACGTGCCTGTAGGTGGAATGGGAAAAACATTATTTTCACTTTTCACCGAAATTTAGAGCTTTAGTTGTAAATGCCACAGTAGGTTTGTCACTGCCTAGAGCTCTGTCAGCATTAGAATTCAGGTATTTTCCTATCACAGTGTAGTTGCCACAAGTATCCTTAGAGATTAGGCTCATCACTATTTCAACCCTAGTGTAGTTGTTAGACTCCTCACTAGATCTTATCTTAATGCAGTAAGGGAAAAAAGGTCATATGTCGGGCTTCCCCAGTGATCCAGTGGTTAAGAATCTGCCTTGCGGTCCAAGGGACTCCGGTTTGATTAAGATCCTAAGTGCCACAGAGCAGTTCGGCCTGGGAGGTACAGTGCCTGAATCCACGCTCTAGAGGTTGTGAGCTGCAACACCTGAAGCCCTGGTGCTCTGCAGCAAGAGAAGCCCATACACCACGGTGAACACTACCTCCCACTCACTGCACCTAGGGACAGCCTCACTGCAGCAGCAAAACCCAGCACGGCCAGAAAGTCTTTTTTAAAAAAGATAATAAAAAGACTCAATTTTTCAAAAGAACATGTAACTTTAAAAAAAACTTTAAAACATATTTCAGTCGTTTTACTGCAGCATGCAATTCATACTTGATGACATGAGGTGCTGACCCACTGCACAGTTGGAAATCTGCATAGACCTTCTAGTCAGCCCTTCCTACCTGTGTTTGCACACAGAACTCAGCAATTCTGTGTTTGTGGATTCAGCCAACCACAGATCGTGTAGTACTGTAGTATTTATTATTGAAAAATATTGTCATGTAAGTGGACCTGCACAGTTCAAACCTGTTAGTTATTCAAGGGTCAGCTATAATTTGTTTCCTTTGTAATTCTGCATTATTTTAATTTTTGATTTTAGAAACTGTAGTATCTGAAGGGATTCACAGTTCTCACCAGATTGCCGGTGGAGTCCAGAGCACAGAAGAGTCTCAAAAATCCCAAATCTTTATGATTATTAGCAGTACTTCTCAAACTCTAATGTAAATACAAGTCACCTGGGGATCAATGAAAACTGACAGTAGTTCTGGGTCGGAGTCTGAGACTGTTCATTGTTAGGATGCCTCCCAGCCTGTGCCCCTTCATGGATTGAACTATGAGTAGCTAAGTTTTGGACTGAGTTGTCCAACATAGTGGTCACGGCCACTTGGGGCTATTTAATTAAAATTCATGTTCTCAGTTTTACTAGCCACAGGTGGTTAGTGACTAGCCTTTTGAATGGTACAGATGTAGAACACTGTCATCACTGAAGAAAGTTCTATTGGACAGTGTTTTTCTAGAGGTTGGAGTAGTCTTAGCCAACACAGAGAAGCAAAAAACTTTAAGAGAAAAAACCAAAAAGGAAGCCACAGGCAAAGTTTAATATTTAAAGGACACATTTGGTACAAAAATTGGAATGTAGATGATCCGAAGTTAGTATCGGTACTGTTTAAAGCTCTTAGAAATTAACATGAGAAAGACAACCCAATAGAAAAATGGAGAAAGACTATAGATAGATATTTCACAGAAAGTGCAGATCCAGATGTCCAGGTGCTCAAACTAACTAGCATCTTGGGAAATATTATACAATTAAAATAACAATGAGAACTCAGGTTGGCAAAAATGGAAAAGGTCTAATATCTATGTAGGTATAAGAGAAAAGATACAAACATTGCTGGTGGAAAAGTGAACTGCTGTAGTCTCTTGGAAAGACATCTGGCAGCATCAGTTAAAATGAAAAAGAAGCACTCTTCAGCGCAACAATCCAGTGGTGCGCGAACCTTGTCCCATGGAGTAAAATAATAACATGTAAGACTATGTGCACAGGGAATTTTCCTGCAGCAGGTGCTGGAAGGGGAAAGGAGGGACAGGAAACAATAAATTCTAGTCAATAAAACAACAAGAAAATGGCAACATAAACAATGTACAGTGTACACTGGAATTTTCTGCAGTCATTGACAAGAAAGAATTGGAGAATATCAGTCATTTTAGAATTTACCCAAGGTACCTATCTTCCCATTTGTGTTGTTTTCATGAGTCTACGAATACGGAGAAGAAGGAAAAATGCATGTTATTTAACATGAGTCACCTGAGGATGCAGATGGTATGTCAAAGAGAAGAGAGAGAGGAAAGAGATCAAAAATAAGAAATTTCCTTCTCTTTAACTAGTATGTATGATAGTTCCACAATATATATCAGTTGCTCAGTTATGTCTGAGCAAGTAAGGATGTATGATGCAACAACAGGTGACTTATTAATGGCAAAAGAAAGTCACTTTTGCTTTACTAGTAAATTGTCATAGTTATTTTAAATACTTCCACAGTTTAAATGTGCACAAAAAAATTTATGTAAATAATTCTTAGTGACTCCATGGACTGTAGCCTGCCAGGCTCCTCTGTTTATGGAATTTTCCAGGCAAAAATACTGGAGTGCTTTGCCATTTCCTACTACAGGGTATCTTCCCAACCCAGGTATCAAACTCACATATCTTGGGTTTCCTGCATTGGCAAGCAGATTCTTTACCAGTGAACCCCCTTGGAAGCCCCAGTTTTTCCCTTTAGAAAAGCTTAAACTTTTGTTTGAGCTTAGTTAAGTTAGGTCAGTCATGTCCGACTCTTTGCAACCCCATGGACTGTAGCCCACCAGGCTCCTCTGTCCGTGGGATTCTCCAGGCAAGAATACTGGAGTGGGTTGCCATTTCCTTCTCCAGGGGATCTTCCGGACCCAGGGATCGAACCGAGGTCTCCTGAATTAGAGGCAAACGCGTTAACCTCTGAGCCACCAGAGCTTACATTTATTGAAAAGATATTGCAAATTATCATGTCATATATTGACATTTTCATGGTCTTTTTAGCTTACTTTTTATATTCAGTTTAGTCTTTTTTTTTTTTCCTAACACTTTAAAGAAGAAGTCTAAATTTTTTTGAAAAAGATTGTATTTCTTGAGGATCTTAACAACAAGTAGTAGTCTCTGGCAGCAAACAGATGGTTGTTTCTTAAAGGAACAGTCTTTAACAATCAAAGATTAATTAGGTTTCTTGTTCTTTTTGAAATTTACTTGCTGGGAGTAGGTTATAGGCAATGTGAAACTCGTAAGAGTTCTGAGGAGTGAGTTCTCATGTTCTCAGAATAGCTATATTTCATTTCTACTTCTCTTAGTCACTCTGTCTCTCCCCAGGCAAGAGATCACTTCATTTATTAAAGATTTATTTTGACTTTTAGGTTACCATTCTTTTCTCAGTATCTGTGGTATGAGAGACAAAAGATTTAAATGATGCTTAGAAATTGTATCTAAAGTAATTGCCTTTGGGTTTATGCAGCTGCTAATTGTTTAAAATATGCCTATTTAATTGAATCTTTGTATACATTTCTATTTTTGTGGAAAACATTTATTCAGTGTTATCTTGTTATGATTTTTATAATATGTTTTAAGGAATAATTGTAGTAATTACTTTAAAGGAAGAGAGTCTAAAATTAACTATGAATTATGCATGTGCCATATTTTAACCTGTAAAATTTGCAGTTAAAGTTGGTTTTTTTTTTAACAGCCTGGATTTGGGCAGTAGATAATATTAACTTCCAGTCAGTCGTTTTATAGATTCCACGGATAGAATCTGTAAAAATCAGGAACTTGAAGTTAAGAAAGGAATAAACTATTTATGAATTTAAGAACCTGAATTCTAGCCCTATATCTGCTCGATCTGGAATCCAGGACAAAAACACTTAACCCCTTCAGGCCTTAGTGATCTTATCTTGGGAATAAGAAGATAGTATCTTATTTCTGGTGTTACCTCGTGTTTCTTTCATCTCTGAAATTCTGTAATTGTGTCCTGCTGCTGTCGTTTGGAAATAAAGACTCTGGGTGGAGGAGAGACCTCATTTTAAATATAAAAGGTCTAATAGTTGATAACTTGCCAAAACACTGTGTAACATAATTTTTTTTGTTTTTATATCAAACACAGAGAAACACATAGAGTGAAAAACAGTGTTTCTTCCATTGCTCTCTGCCCTCTTCCAGTCCGCTGTGACGCTCACGTGCATGTCTCCCTTTCCGTTCCTAAGACCAGCATCCCTGCAGAACTTCTCCCCAATTAAGGTTTTCTTGCTTTACTTTTTTAAAGCTTTTTAAAATTTTTCTTTAATAAAGCAATTAATAAAGAAATTGTAACTGACTTTTTACACAAAGAATACATGTTTAACCACCATCCAGACTAAGAAATGGAAGCTCCTTTCATGCACCTTTTCTCAAAATCTTTGAGAAAATATGGGTTTATATACATTGTATTAATATCATTGTTTCAACTGAGGGGTTTTTTTTTCACATGATAATAATCTTTCATTTCAGTTGGAAAACCCATTTATTAATCCTTACTTGTTAAAGTCTCACTTTTTCTACATTTTGAGCTTGTTGTCTTAAATGCTAGTGCTGCATAGTCCCTTTATATCAACATTAGTTGACTCTGCAAGCATTTCCAGTGTTAACACTATGTGAGGTTCCTGGGTGTAACCAGAGATCTGACAGGACTTCAAGGCGCTTCAGAGTGGGTGTGTAGAAAACCAAGGGTTATAGACAAGACAAGACACATGCAGCTACAATAACAGAGTTACTTTTTTCAAGTTAGCAGTAGCCTCGTATTATTTCCTATTATGAATAATTTAGGAGATGGAAGAAATGACATTAAGTCTAGCAGTCAAAATCAGTTCCATTCTAGATGTGGAGGAAACCTGCAAACTGAGATCTTCTCAGTGACTTGGTTTGTCCGTGATATCCCTGTGCAGTTTGTTTTTTTTTTTTTGAAAGAGAACACTGAGACTTGGTGTTAACCAAACCTGTGTACTTTTTATTTAGACATTTTCTGTTAGAAAGAGTTGGTGATTGGAAATTTTGTTTTCTTTTTTACATTTGAAAAAATTAAGTTTTTTACTTCTTTGAATTCAGTCGATTTAATATCCTGCTTCGCTCCTTCTTTTCCAATTGTTATTGTTGTTGTTCAGTTGCTCAGTCATGTCCAGCTCTTTGCGACCCCCTGTACTGCAGCATGCCAGGCTTCCCTGTCCTTCACCATCTTCCGGAACTTGCTCAAACTCAAGTCCATTGTGTTGGTAATGCCATCCAACCATCTTGTCCTCTGTTGTCCTCTTCTCTTCCTGCCTTCTAGCTTTCCCAGCATCAGGGTCTTTTCCAATGAGTCAGCTCTTCTCATAGGTGACCAAAGTGTTGAAGCTTCAGCATCAGGTCTTCCAATGAATATTCAGGACAGATTTCCTTTAGGATTGACTGATTTGATCTCCTTTCGGTCCAAGGGACTCTCAAAGGGACTCTCAAAAGTCTTCTCCAACACCACAATTCAAAAGCATCAGTTCTTCAGTGCTCAGCCTTCTTTATGGTCCAACTCTCACATCTGTATGTAACTACTGAAAAAATCATAGCTTTGACTATCTTTAGCCTTAGCCTTAAAGTTTTCTTTCTCTTGTCAGTGTTCTTTCTCTTGTTGGTGTTCTTTCTCTTGTCAGTGTTCTCTGCTTCCTCCCTGTCTTTTTATTGAAACTGCCTGACAGAATCTCAACTCCTGATTTTTCTACCTGAGCACTACTGAAGAAAATCACAGAGGCAGTAACAAAGCTAAGTTTATTGTTACCGACTTTGAATGGGCCCACACAATTGTGCTGTAATTCAATTTTTTTTTCTAGTTTTCTCCTTTCTCACAGCAGTTATTTTAGGCATTCAACACTTCATATCTCCAGCTCTCAGCTTTCCTTCTCTCTCTTTCTCAGCAAATGAGTTGGTATTTCCTTCCACAGAGAAAATGGAAATCTTCAGATGAGAACTGCCAGTTTCTTGCCACAAACCTATTTACATCTGTACTGTTTCTGTTTTGTTTGTTCCTACTGTTTGTGGTGGCAAGAGGCTTGCTTTCAAAGAGCAGAAAATCAAATGCCTCCAGAAACCAAGAGATATATAAGATCTGTGAACCAGTAGGGTAAGAAGTGGTTCTGTGGCTTACTGGGAGTTGATAGGAGCTACCTAAAGACATCCAAATGCAAGGTTTAGATACTCTTGTCAGCTGGAGCAAAGCCTGCTTTGATGAGCATGCCTGCTGGGCTAAAGACGAGTCTTCACAGAGAAAATGGAGCCTTCTCAGGCGCTTTACCCCTAACCCTCACCATGCCTCTTTTCTCCAGTATCAGTACCTCTTTTTCTATTCTTTCATATCCATATTTAGACATTCTCAAGCTTATCCCATTTTTGGAACCTTTCATTTATCCCTGTTTTCTTGTCTAACTACTCTACTTTCTCTCCTTTTAAGCTGAAGAGAGAATTGCCTACTGCTCTGGTGTCTGACAGATTTCAGTTGGAGTCTTTACCATACTGTTCGTGAGCTCTGAGGTTCTTATTCTCTCCAAGCCTACTTTCTTCAGCCATAAAAATGAGATGAGGATAATATTGATAATGTGCCCAGTCATAGAGTTAAGTATTAAGTGAAAGAATGTAGGTATACTATTAATAGCACCGAAAAGGTCATATTGAGTCCTTTGCTTACATACAGTTGCTTCAGCCCCTGGCAGTCTGTCTTCCGTTCCCATCCCTGAAGCCCTAACCTGTTGTTTGTGGGTTTTGTCCCCAGTAGTCTTTGGTACCCCTTGCCTCCTTAAAGCAGTTGTTTGGTTGTCCCTGCCACACACTCCAGGCTCACACTCTGCTTGTGTGAATACTCCCTCGGGTTCCTTCGACTCTGTCCTTCCCTCACCCTTTAAATGTTTCTCTTCCTCAGCATTCTGTCTTGGTCTTTGTGCAGCTGAGCTATCAATTTGGCTAGAATCTCTCTGGTAGCCAAAGCAAAGAGCATTGCGATGATATTAATGTATAGTTCATGATCGTTTACTATGTGTTAGGCATCCCACTCCATTGCCTGGAGAACCCCATGGACAGAGGAGCCTGGTAGGCTGCAGTCCATGGGGTCGCTGAGAGTTGGATACGACTCAGTGACTTCACTTTCACTTTTCACTTTCATGCATTGGAGAAGGAAATGACAACCCACTCCAGTGTTCTTGCCTGGAGAATCCCAGGGATGGCGGAGCCTGGTGGCCTGCCGTCTATGGGGTTGCACAGAGTGGGACGCAACTGAAGCGACCTAGCAGCAGCAGCAGGCATTTTTATAAGCGCTTTACATGTGTCACTTCATATAATCTGCACAGGAGCTCTGTGGGTCAATGAGGTAGATGGGAGCAATGAAGTCCTGAGAGGTAAACCTGCTCCAAGTGCTGCTGCAGGTAATTTAGTTCTAGGCAGATGAATTCTGGAGACCTCTGTCCTAACCATAACACTATACATTCTCCCCCTGAACAGATGATTAGTAATGTTTAGAAAGGTAAAAACAGGAAATGACAGCATCTTCTGGGACATAGATCTGAAATGGTGTGTGTGGTGATTCCTTGGGGAAGATGAGAGAGTCTCCTCAGCTTTGATCTGCTGATAAATACCTCTTAGTAACATTTCATTCTCATGGAGAACGTCAGTGCAGAATAGTATTACCAACACAGAACACACCCAGTATCATTTTTCCATGATTACATTTTTCATATAGCCATCCGATAGAAATTTGGAGCTAACATTTCACAGTCAGGCCTAATAATTTAAAAGGGACATAAAGACTGTCTTAGTCATCTTTGTATCTACAGTATCTAGCCCAGGACCAGTCACTTAGAAATAGTTGAGTCAGTCTGTGACCTGCATGTGACCGCACTGAGCTCGTCAGCTCCTTAAAAAAGAATGACTTGGGACAGGATGTATTTCACGTGACAGGTTCTGGGGGTAGAGCTGATGATCACTTGCAAGATCTGCTGAGCTCAAAGGGTCAGAAGAAGTAGGAACTCCATCCCTGTGTCCTGCTTCTCCTCCCCATTTCTGTATTCATGTTTTTCTTCATTAATTTAATGTATTTATTTCATTCTTACTGTATACCAAGTCCTGTATAAAGTAATAGAGATCCAATGGCAAACAAGATAAAGTCCCTCCCTTAAGATGTTTACACTCTGGTGTGAGAAAACTAATTTGATAATACACTAGATCAGTACTCTAAAGAGAGTATTGATAGTATTCAGCTCTTCAGGCAGTGAAAACAGGTTAGAGGAAGCAGTGTGTTCAGAGAACCTCAGATCTTTGTTAGAGTGGGAGATAAAGTGTGAATGTGAGAAATGGTGAGAAATGAGTCTCGTAGGAAGCAGGGTCAAGTGTGCATTTAAGGCTTGTTCTTCTGCTCCTCTTCCACATCTCTGCAATTTCTTTCTACTAGTTTGATGAGAACGAGGAAGCTCAATGTAGAAATATGTTCCAGGCGCTACAAAACTCCTTTTCTGCTGAATACCACAACTGAAACTGCACGGTTAATCTTTTCAGTAACTATTTTTTATTGTGAATGTTTGATATTCCTGTGGCTCTTTGCCTGTCATTGTGAACTCTTCAAGAACAGGGGCACTGTTTCATTCATTTCTGTGTCTTTAGCATCTAATAGTTAAGTCAATAAATTTTGAAAATGTCATTAGCATTCGTAGTCATTTTATGTGTTATGCTATTCACCAAAGCATCAGTTCAGTTCAGTCGCTCAGTCATGTCTGATTCTTTGCAACCCCATGAATCACAGCATGCCAGACCTCCCTGTCTGTCACCATCTCCCAGAGTTCACTCAGACTCACGAGTCCGTGATACCATCCAGCCATCTCATCTCTGTCGTCCCCTTCTCCTCCTGCCCCCAGTCCTTCCCAGCATCAGAGTCTTTTCCAGTGAGTCAACTCTTCGCGTGAGGTGGCCAAAGTACTGGAGTTTCAGCTTTAGTATCATTCCTTCCAAAGAAATCCCAGGGCTGATCTCCTTCAGAATGGACTGGTTGGATCTCCTTGGAGTCCGAGGGACTCTCAAGAGTCTTCTCCAACACAGTTCAAAAACATCAATTCTTTGGTGCTCAGCCTTCTTCACAGTCCAACTCTCACATCCATAAGGAATTTGATTTAGGTCATACCTGAATGGTCTAGTGGTTTTCCCTACTTTCTTCAATTTGAGTCTGAATTTGGTAATAAGGAGTTCATGATCTGAGCCACAGCCAGATCCTGGTCTTGTTTTTGTTGACTGTTTAGAGCTTCTCCATCTTTGGCTGCAAAGAATATAATCAGTCTGATTTTGGTGTTGACCATCTGGTGATGTCCATGTGTAGAGTCTTCTCTTGTGTTGTTGGAAGAGGGTGTTTGCTATGACCAGTGCATTTTCTTGGCAAAACTCTAGTCTTTGCCCTGCTTCATTCCGCATTCCAAGGCCAAATTTGCCTGTAACTCCAGGTGTTTCTTGACTTCCTACTTTAGCATTCCAGTCCCCTAGTTGTCCTATTTTTCTATGAAAAACAGAGTTCAAGGGTTTTTCTTTTTAATATAAATTTATTTATTTTAATTCGAGGTTAATTGCTTTACAATATTGTATTGGTTCAAGTTTTAAACAAATGAACTTATAGACTACTTAGTGAGTTTAAGATTACCGGCCTTTGACTAAGGGAAAATTACTAAATAGAAAATTTGAGGATTTTTTAAAATTACAAAGATACTCACAGTTCAGCAGAAGCATTCAGTACGGAATTTGGTCAACTATGTTTAGTTTGAATGGTTTGTTACTATTTTTTGACCTATAGACTTATGAGGAAGATCGCAGAAACTACTCTGAGCTTCAAATTAGATGTCAACGTTTGGCCTTAGAATTAGCAGACACAAAACAGTTAATTCAGCAAGGTGACTACCGTCAAGAGAACTATGATAAAGTTAAGAGGTAAGTAAAGATGTCTGTGTTACTTGTTCTCTTATTTAGCATGCATCAGTCACTTGAATTCTTAACATCATTAATGCTACTTTATCTCTCTCTCTTTTTTTTTTTCCTGTTTCCATAGTTTTTTCTTTTCTAAAATGTCATATAGTTGGAACCATACCATATGGAACCTTTTCAGATTCGCTTCTTTGACTTAGTTATATACATCTAAGTTTCCTCCATATCTCTTCATGGCTTGATAGATCATTTGAATAATGAATATATTCTATTGAATAGTATCCATTGAATAATAATATTCCATTGAATGATGAATAATATTCCACTATCAAGATGTACCACAGTTTACTTATCCATTCACCTGCTGAAGGACATCTTAGTTGCTTCCCAGTTTTGGCAGTTAGGAATAAGGCTGCTATAAAAATTCATGTGCCAATTTTTATATGGACATAAATTTTCAACTCTTCTGGGTAAATACCAAAGAGTGTGAGCATACTTGTATGGTAAGAGAATGTTTAATTTTTGTAAGAAGCCAGCCAAGTGTCTGTCCCAAAGTATCTGTACCATTTTGCATTTTCACCAGCAGTGAATGAGAGTTCCCGTTGCTCCACACCCTTGCCAGTATTCGTTATCAGTGTTCTGGATTTTACATTCTAATAGGTGTGTAGTCATATCTCATTGCTTTAATTTGCATTTCTATGATGACAGGTGGTATGGAACATCTTTTCATGTACTTAGTTACCATCTGTATATCTCCTTTGGTGAAGTGTCTGTTAAAGTCTTTGGCTTATATTTTAATTGGGTTGTTTGTTTTCTTACTGTGAGTTTTAAGAGTTCTTTGTATATTTTGGATAATAGTCCTTTATCAGATATATCTTTGGCAAATATTTTCTTCCAGTCTTGCCATGTCTTCTTATTCTCTTGACATATACCTTATTCTTTGTTGTATAAAAGAGTGTAGTTTTGGCAGCTTGGTGAGTTTAGATTGTATTTTTATATCAGTTGTTTTTATTTTATTTAGAAGTTGCTTTTGCCTTTTTTAATGTGATAGGAACCCAGGGAAATCCTATGTGTATAAATATTTTTTTGAACTCTTACTTGACTATTTCTGTTTTATGGAGTGAATTAAGTACTTTGCAGTTTTATCTAAAGTTTTTTTCAGCTCTTTCTTTTCAACAAAAGGCACATACACTTTCAAAAAAATGATACTTTCTGAAGATATGTTTCCCATTGTGTTGCTGCTGAATAGCTATAGCGTATAATTTTCCTTTTGCTGGAATAGACTATAATGAACCACTACTTAGCTATATGCCCTTAGGAAATCTCTAATTATTCTAAGCTTAAGTTTTGTCATTTGTGATGTGGTACTAATACAATAACTATACTGTATAAATTTAGAAGATTGAATAATTTTTATGAAAGTATATATGTGTGCATATATATACATATATAGAGAGAGAGATTATTGTAATTGTTCACTGCTGTGTCTGCTTGTACCTAAAATAATTCTTAAACCATTGTAGTCACTCAGTGAGTGTTTGTTAAATGAATGAATGCTTTATAAACTATAAAACACTGTAAGTAAATTTGCAAGGATTTGGGAATATAACGTTGGTACTCCCACTCCCGGCATGACTGACATGCGGTGTGTGTTACTATGTATGTATTTTTATATCAAAATGTAGTGATTATTAGAGCTTGAAATCCATGACAGCTATACGATTGGGTTCTCAAATAGAGCTAGATTTCAAAAGAGTCATTTCAAAATGAAGTAGATTGTGATGATAAGGTGATACTTTGAGTTGGTGTTTTGATGATCTCTCGGGGCTTCCCTTGTGGCTCAGCCTTGTGAAGAATCCGCCTGCAATGTGGGAGACCTGGGTTCGATCCGTGGGTTGGGAAGCTCTCCTGGAGAAGGGAAAGGCTACCCACTCCAGTATTCAGGCTGGAGAATTCCATGGACTGTACTGTCTGTGGAGCCACAAAGAGTCAGACACGACTGAATAACTTTCACTTTGCCACTATAAATTATAGCAACAATAGGTAAAATATGAAAGGAGAAAACTAAAAGGCATAGTCATCAAAATAATCCAGAGTGGCCATGAAAGGATGGGTAAATGAACCAAGATGAGCCATGAGTTGATAGTTCTTTATGGTGAGTGATGAAAGCAGGGAGTGGGGTGAGGAGGTGTCTCATTTTATCATCTTTATATATATATATGTTTTCTATAATGAGAATCTAAGAAATAAAACTATAATAAACATCATCACGTGCTAGAAATAGAACAGGAAAACAACCAGGCAAGGGGGCTCAAGCTGAGAATCCTTTGGTTCACTCAATAGAAAGAGTGGATTCTTAAAAATTGGTCTGATCACAAAAATATAAACTGGGAGGAAAAATCACTTTAATGTCCTTGATAAATTCTCACAAATGTACAAAAGAAAACAGGTATATTGAAATTAGCTGCATCATTATTAGAAAGAATTCAGAAGTTTTTTGACAGCAGCATGGAGAACAGATTATATTAAAAAAATAAAATAGATTATAATTTATTTCTATAATGTAATTCTGTATAACAATTAAAATAATTAAATTAGATCTGAATGTATATATTTGCTCACTCAGTTGCTTCATTCATGTCCAACTCTCTGCATCCCCATGAACTGTAGCCCACCAGGCTCCTCTGTCCATGGGATTCTCCAGGCAAGAATACTGGAGTGGGTTGGCATTTCCTTCTCCAGGAGATCTTCCTGACCCATGGATCAAACCCACATCTCTTTATATCTCCTGCATTGGCAGGCAGGTTCTTTACCACTGGTGCCACCTGGGAAGCCCCTAGTGTATACATGGATAAGTCAAACACATTTAATTTTAAGAAGCAAAATGCATATGCCCATCTTTCTTTTTTACACTAAAAATCATAGCAAAAGTCATTACCTTGTGAGAATAAAAACATCTGTATGTAAAGACATAAAACACTTAACGTGAACCAGAGTGTTAATACTGATAGTCATCTTTAGTTAGTGGGTTTATGGGTGATTGTTATTTTTTAGCTTGTGCTTTGCTCAAGTATAAGTACACTATTTTGTTAAGCAGAAGAAATCTTAGCAGTCATCTTTCTAAATGAGTATTGAAAATCTAATGAAAAGAAAAACAATTTTTAATAGCTCTCCCATGGAAACACCAGAAGAGTAGCTGAAATAATGGGCAAAGGAACTGATTCTGACTATAGAAGACAAGTTAAGAAATAGTAAATCTGTTTCTCTGCTCATTTTTTAAGATACCTGTTTGTAGGTTTGGTCTAGTTCTTAGTTCTGTTGTGCTGGAGAAAGGGCTCCTCTGAGAATGGGAATTAAGAGTCTCTGGGTAATCATGAACAATTTGTGAATGAAGCAGTCACAAGAATGCCTGCCTGTGTATCAGCAACACAGTCTGAGTGATGAGTTAGGCTTTTGAGCCTAGCAACTGAAAGCCTGGAGCCATGTTTAAATTCTTAAAAGGTTTGACTTCAGATTAGATTGAAGATGATTAGTGAAAAGACACCAGAGTATTCCTTTAAAAGTTTTATTGTTTACTTTTGTCAGTGTAGCTTACATATTTATTTTTTGCAGATAATAAATTTATATTTATCTGAGCAAGATCTCAGAGTCTCCTAAATTTGAAAAGCAGATACTTTATTGTTCACAGAATGACACTGAAGTATCTCAGTTCAGTTTCCTGAAATATAATCAACCTTTTAAAAATGCCTGTTGTAAAAAGAGATGTAGAATTTACATCTGTACTTGAGTTCTAGTTTAATAAAAATAAATGTATTTGAATTTTATAGTGAGCGTGATGCACTTGAACAGGAAGCAACTGACCTAAGGAGAAAATATGAAGTACTTGAAGCCTCTCACATAGCTCAAGCTAAAGAAAGAAGTGAACTATCAAAAGAGGAAGCTTATAGAGTCACTTGTGTGTTTGTTTTTAATATTTATTTGTTTGGCTGCACTGGGTCTTCATTGAGGCACGCAGGGTCTTTATTATGTCATGGTCATGTGGGATCTTTGTTCCGTTGCGTGTGGAATCTCAGTTCCCTGACCAGGGATTGACTCTACATCCCTGCATTGCAGGGTGGATTCTTTAACCACTGAACCACCAGGGAAGTCCCGAGTCACTTGTTTTTTATTGTACAGTGATTGTGGACATAGCCCAGGGCAAGAATTGTGAGAGGGAAATGGTTTCTTTTTTGATGTAGTTGCTGGAAAGAAGGGACTTTTTAGTAGTAGCTCTGTTTGGATGGAAATTTTCATGGTAAGAATTAGCTGCTTTATGTGTTGAGCACAAGCACAAATGAAAGAAATAATTCAGTAAACCTTGAAAAGTAAGATGACATTGCTGTGGACACTCTGTCTCTGCCTGTGTTAGGTAGCCACCTTACAGCAGACTGTTACTTTACTGCAAAAGGATAAAGAATATCTCAACCGCCAAAACATGGAGCTTAGTGTTCGCTGTGCCCACGAAGAGGATCGTCTTGAAAGACTTCAGTCTCAACTTGAAGAAACCAAAAAGGCTAGAGAAGAGATGTATGAAAAATACGTAACATCCAGGCAAGATTTACATTATTTTCCATATAAATAGATAAAAATCAAACCATCTTCTTTGAGGGAACTCCTGGCTTTGGGGACAAATAGTGATTTGTTGGTAAGGTTTATAGGATAATGTTAAGGTAATTGTTTTTGTTTCTTCATGAGATACTCATATTCTAACTGATTTTTTTCTTAAGACATTTCGTTTTTTTCCAAAAGCCTGTTTCTTTTAGGTAGGGATATATACACTGTTACTGTTTTTATTAATTTTTTAAAATGATATAATCTTTTTAGCTCCCAATGACTAAGATCACTATATAAACATTTTAAGAAAGTATTTATATACTTTTATATATTTAGTGTTAGTCGCTCAGTCATGTCCAACTCTTTGTAGCCCCATGGACTATAGATTGCAAGGAGTAGGTGGCCATTTCCTACTCCAGGGCATCTTCCTGACCCAGAGATAGAACCCAGGACTCCTGCATTGCAGACAGATTCTTTACCATCTGAGACACCATATGTTTATATGCCTCATATATATCTCTCCAGAAGGTATTTATTTTATCAGCATTTTTGTGAGCATTTCAAAAACTAAAATTCTAAATTTTATCCTTTAAGACTTTATATATTTGTAACATTTTTCTCAGCTTGTGGTATTTTTCATCAGTTTGTGCTTCTGCTAATACCCTATGTAATGCTTTGTGACTTTGCTAAGAGATCACAGTGGCTGTGGTTGTTGTGCTTAGAAGGAAAGTTTTTGTCAAGAGTCCACGAGGGTCCTTTTTTTTTTTTAAGATTGTCCCCTAATATGCACCACATCAGATTATTATTTTTAAATGAAGTGCATTCCACAGTGCATTGGTTTAAAAGTCTTTGCCCATATGCATTAAAAACTATTAGTAAAATATTTTTGAAGATGAATAATTATCCAACATGAACTAACATTTTTTTTATAGTAATTAAGCTTTTGGGGCAATATGTTTAAAAGGAAATCTTAGATGGAACTACTTTGAAACAGTATTTTTAGGACTTATAAAACTTTATATCTAATACTGTTTTGTTAAGGAACATTGTATATAGAGCATATTTGATGTAAGGTATTAAAATCTTACATGAAGGGCAAAGACCTATTTCTTTTACCAAAAAAAAAAAATAATAATAATGGATATTCCTTTTGACTCCTTTTAGAGACCGTTATAAAACAGAATATGAAAATAAACTACGTGATGAACTGGAACAGATCAAATTGAAAACTAATCAAGAAATCGATCAACTCCGAAGTGCCTCTAGGGAAATGTATGAACGGGAAAACAGGTAAAAAAAGAAAAGTGGGACATTTCTGTGATATTTTATTGGTGTTTGAAGCTTATAGTTTTATTGAAATTAAACTTTAGTTCACGATGTAATGTCTTTTTTAATATGTTAGAGAAAGTTTGTCATAAGTCTAAATATAAGTATAGTGGAATATTAAAGTTCTCGGGCCTTTGATAACTAGCTTACAGCAGGGTTTGTCCGACATTAGGCCTATTTATTCTGTTATTCCTGTTATCTTTTTATTATCCTGTTAACTTGTCCTTTTTGCCTTTATATTAGTTCCAGATTAAGGACAGAAATGAAAAGGAAATTAGAACTAAGAGATACTAGTTCTTCTTATAACATGCCAGTGATTTCTCCAGGAAATTTCAAAGACTGGAATAATAATAAGAAATATTGCTTATGCCTTGTTTAGCTGCTGTACCTAAAAGAAATCATATTTTTTGATGATCTTAAAGAAGGATAGGTTTTTTTCATGCAGTTACTTTTAGATCAGCATATATCAGGTTTCCTTAGTGATTAGCAGTATTAAGGGAAAAATAAATGCTACGTGTTTCAATAGCAGTTATTTTTATACACCATCATTATGATTCATATGGCTTTTCAAAGTTGACATCTAGAGGGAAATTTATTTGGAAATTAACTTAATTGTCATACTAGTTTATTAACACTGACTTGAGTGTATTTGATCTTTGCTAATAAGCAAGTCTTTAAATCAGACTGTGGTTGGTATTAGAGAAGTTTACACTTGAACTCTCAGAACAATAAATTTATTTATTTAGCATATATTTACTAACCATGTACTGATACATGTCATGAGCCATAATACACTGGTGACCTTTGCCTTCACAAAGCTGGCAGTCTAATGGAGAGATAAAGGAACAATGAGCCAAAGTATGATGATAAGAGAGCAAACGGCAGGATACTCAGAACGAGACCACATAGACTCAAGGTGTATCTGACTGAGCCCTGGGAGGAATTGGGGAAGGTTACATGGAGGGAGAAATGCGTATGCTAACATCTGCATGGTGACTAAGAGTAAGACTGTCAGTTATGGAAGGGAAGGAAATTAGGGGCACTAATGCATACCCTGGAGACAAGTCAAAATGAAGTTTTTGGAACAAACTGCAAATAATTCAGTATGGTTAGCCCACAGAGTGAGAAGTAGTGAGTTGTAAGAAATGAAGCAGAAGAGGGAAATGGCTCCTAATTATGCATTTGAGCCATTGTCTAACATCATAAACAGTTAAAAGATTTTGAGACTGTGTATGATATGATCTGACTTTATATAAAAATCCATTCTGTGATGTGGAGGAAGATTGAGGGTGTATAAAGCTATAAAAGTGGCCTCTTTTAGAGATTGCTTCCCTTACCAAGGTGGGAAGTAATGATGGAACTACAATAGTAGCAGCAGAGATGGGGAGGATTGGGCCAGACTGTGAAAAATGCTCAGGAGGTAGAACTAAGCTCACTGGATAGATAGGATTCGCTGACTAGACTGGACTGGGGAGTGAGAAGGATGTCACTAGGTTCTTGATTGGGCAGCCGTGGGGACAGTGATGCAGTCTTTAAAGCATCAGAAAAATACATGGCTTTACCTGAGAAACATGACAAATTTAGTTTAGTTTCATTAAGTGTCTGTGACATGTGTAAATAGAAAAATTGACTGTAGACGGTCTGAATCTTAAAAGATCCAGACATGGCGCTAAACCTGTGGCATAGGTAATGCTGCTCCTGCTGCTGCTGCTGCTGAGTCGCTTCAGTCGTGTCCCACTCTGTGTGACACTGTAGACGGCAGCCCACCAGGCTCCCCCATCCCTGGGATTCTCCAGGCAAGAACGCTGGAGTGGGTTGCCATTTCCTTCTCCAGTGCATGAAAGTGAAAAGTGAAAATGAAGTCGCTCAGTCGTGCCCGACTCTTAGCGACCCCATGGACTGCAGCCTACCACGCTCCTCCGTCCATGGGATTTTCTAGGCAAGAGTACTGGAGTGGGGTGCCGTTGCCTTCTCCGATAGGTAATGCTCCTGTTCTTTTTTACAAATAAGTACTTTTAGTCCTGTGACTTAGTTCTGTTATGGATTTTATAATAAAGGCTTTTATTGGTCAACTTAAAAATCTTAAAATTTATGGGATTGTTTCTATGATAAACATGCATGATTACTTCCAAATAGTGCACATACCCACATAAACCTTAGTATGTAGTCATCTTAAGAATGTACTGATTTTTTAGTTTTTGTTGTTGTTATTGTTGGTGGTGGTGGTGTTTTTTTTTTTCTAAAGTCCTTTAAAATACAGCTCATGTATTTGCAATTTGAATTTACAAATTACAAATGCAGTTTACAAATTGTATGTACAAATTTACATGTATTTACAAATTGATGTAAACTAGTCCCTCCTCTCTAAAATGATTGGTAGCAGTAGGTTGGGAACCATTTCTGGAAGCAGGGAAACTGAGCAGATTTCCTTTTCCCCTATGTTCTGACTCCATAGCCACATCAAAGTGGATGCCACCTAGTCAGGGAGTTCCTGGGATTGGGGCTACCACCCTAGAAACCCCAGCCAGTCACCGGGATGACTGCATGATAGTGAATCTAGGGTGGATGGTTGCCACCAGGTGGAGCCAGACTGCAGCCTGGGCCCCTCAGCCAGCTGTGATACAGGCTCACCTGTATCATTTTATTAACCTCACAATAATCTAATCCTATATTTTATGTGGCTGAATTCTTTTGAATCCCAGTTTCCTCATTCTGGTGGCAGGGTTTAACTATAGTTAGAGCTTACATCCCACTTGTCTTTCACAAGGTAAAAATAAATTGTAAATTATTTCCTTTGAAACTTAAAATAATTAAGGAAAGAGTTTTAGTGTTCCTTGTTATGAAACATGAGATCCAGAAAACACAAGAGTACTCACTTAGGTGTTTTTGTGTATGAAGAAATTGATCACTTGCTCTGGACTTAGATGTTTATGTTGATTACTTTTACTTCATCAAAGTGTGCTGTTGCAATATGAATTAAAATGGGGAAAGTACTTACACTTGCATAAATGTACTTACTCTCCTTGCCTTTTGGGCAATAAGCATTTTTAGGAGAAAGTTAAGTAAGGTTAGAGAAATATGATTTGCTTTTGGTTTGTTTTCTATGCAATGGGGGATATTATAAGAGAATGCCTTTTTAAAGACTTAAATATAAATCATAACACCGTAAAACCCCTAGAAGAGAAATACACAAAATATTCTCTAACATAAGTCATAGCAATCAGTCTCTCAAGTCAATACACATAAAAGCAAACTAAACAAATGGACCTATTCAAACATATAACTTGTGCATAACAAAGGAAACCATAAACAAAATGAAAAAAATGGCATATAGAATGGGAGAAAACATTTGCATACAATATAACAGACTTCATTTCCGAAATATACAAATAGTTCATATAACCCAATAACAAAAAAGCAAACAACCCAATCAAATAATGAGCAGAAGACCTAAATAGACATTTATCCAAAGAAGACACACAGATGGCCAATAGACACATGAAAAGATGCTCAACATGTCTAATCGTTAGAGAAACGCAAGTCAGAACTACAGTGAAGTGTCACTTTACACCAGTCAGAATGCTGCCGCTGCTGCTGCTAAGTCGCTCAGTCATGTCCGACTCTGTGTGACTCCATAGACGGCAGCCCACTAGGCTCCACCATCCCTGGATTCTCCAGGCAAGAACACTGGAGTGTTCTTTCTTTCTCCAGTGCATGAAAGTGAAAAGTGAAAGTGAAGTCACTCAGTCGTGTCCGACTCTTCACAACCCCATGGACTGCAGCCCAGCAGGCTCCTCCATCCATGGGATTTTCCAGGCAAGAGTACTGGAGTGGGGTGCCATTGCCAGTCAGAGTGGCCATCATTAAAAAGTCTAAAAATAACAAAAATGATGGAGAGGGTGTGGAGAAAAGGGAACATCCTACATTGTTGATGGGAATATAAATTGGTTGCACCCACTATGGAAAACAGAATGGAGATTCCTTTAAAATCTAAAAATAGTTTCTATATGATTGAGCATTCCTACTCCTGGGCATATATCTGGAGAAAACTCTGTAATTGAAAAAGATATGTGTACCCACGTATTCATGGCAGTTCTACAATGAAGTAGTACTCAGCCATAAAAAAGAATGAAACAGTGCCCCCATATTGCAGTATCATGGATAGACCTAAAGATTATCATATTACGTGAAGTAAGGCAGACAAAGATGAATACTATATGACATCAGGTATATGTAGAGTCTAAAATATAATACAAATGAACTTGTTTACAATACAGAAACATTCTCACAGACATAGAAAATAAACTTAGGGTTACCAAAGGGGAGCAGGGATAAATTAAGAATTTAGGATTAACAGATACAAACTACTCTATAAAAGAAATAAGATCCTACTGTATATTACAGGGTACTATATTCAGTATCCTGTAATAAACCATAATGGGCTTCCCTGATGGTTCACCGGTAAAGAATCAACCTGCCAGTGCCGGAAATGTGAGCTTGATTCCTGAGTTGGGAAGATGGCCTGGAGAAAGAAATGGCAACCCACTCCAGTATTCTTGCCTGAAAAATTCCATGGACAGAGGAGCCTGGCAGGCTACAGTCCATGGAGTCACAAAAGAGTTGGACACAACTGAGTGACTAAACAACAACAACAATGAACCATAATGGGGAAAAAAATAGATACTGAAGGGTTGAGATTTAATGAAGGAACTTTGCTACTTTAATAAAGAGAAAGAGTGCCTTTTATTTTCTCTTTTTAGATGTAAAAAAAAGATGGAACTCATACCATCCAATCTTGATCTACCTCTGCAATCAATCATACCAGTCGTTTGTGAAGTTAAGGGGTTGAGAGGCAAGAGGAAGAGAAGATAAGAGATAAAGACTTAAGAAATGGCTGAGATAAGCAAAAAGAAAACTTATGTATTTGGGTACATCTAAAACTCCAATACTTTGGCCACCTGATATGAAGAGCTGACTCATTTGAAAAGTCCCTGATGCTGGGAAAAATTGAGGGCAGGAGGAGAAGGGGATGACAGAGGATGAGATGGTTGGATGGCATCACCGACTCAATGGACATGGGTTTGGCTGGACTCCAGGAGTTGGTGATGGACAGGGAGGCCTGGCGTGCTGCAGTTCATGGGGTCTCAAGAGTCGGACATGACTGAGCGACTGAACTGAACCAAAAATACTTTATTTGGAATTATAATGTGTATGCATGCTTTAGCTCAGTCTGCCGCTGCTGCTGCTAAGTTGCTTCAGTTGTGTCCGATCTGTGTGACCCCATGGACTGCAGCCCACCAGACTTGTTGGGAAAGATTGAAGGCAGGAGGAGAAGGGGATGACAGAGGATGAGATGGTTGGATGGCATCACCGACTCAATGGACATGGGTTTGGCTGGACTCCAGGAGTTGGTGATGGACAGGGAGGCCTGGCGTGCTGCAGTTCATGGGGTCTCAAGAGTCGGACATGACTGAGCGACTGAACTGAACCAAAAATACTTTATTTGGAATTATAATGTGTATGCATGCTTTAGCTCAGTCTGCCGCTGCTGCTGCTAAGTTGCTTCAGTTGTGTCCGATCTGTGTGACCCCATGGACTGCAGCCCACCAGACACCCCGTCCCTGGGATTCTCCAGGCAAGAACACTGGAGTGGGTTGCCATTTCCTTCTCCAATGCATGAAAGTGAAGTCGCTCAGTCGTGTCTGAATCTTAGCGACCTCGTGGACTGCAGCCCACCAGGCTCGTCCATCCAAGGGATTTTCCAGGCAAGAGTACTGGAGTGGGGTGCCATTGCCTTCTCCATTAGCTCAGTCTAGAAGTTAGGTTTTCTGGACTTTTTTCTTCTTTAAAATAATATTTGAAAGCAATGTGAAATAATGAGTGAAACTCACTCTGGTGGTAGGATTTATTGTATAAAAGATTTCTTACTTAGTAGGACCCTCTTGTACATTTGGAAGAAAAGCATTATTCCCTGAACAGGGAGTATAGTATGAGAAAGATTTGGAATGAGACAAATTCTGGCTGTATGACTTTATTAGCTGAGTGAATATGTCACTTAATATCACTGGAGTTTAATTTTTTGTTTTATAAAATGAGCTACTATATTTCACAGGGTGATCTGTAAGTTCTAAATGAGATAAAATATGTAAAAAGTACATTATAAATTATAAAGCTGTATATAAATGGTATTTAGGTACCTTTTATTTATGAGAAATGATTAAAATTTTTATTTTATCCATTATGTTGACAATTTAAGTAAAATGAGCATTATATAAAAGAAAACTGGTAACATTATAGAATTGTTTGCATGCCTGTGTGCTCAGTTGCCAAGTCATGTTCGACTGTTTGCAACCCCATGGTCTGTAGCCCACCATACTCCTCTGTCCATGAGATTCTTCAAGCAAGAATACTGGAGTAGGTAGCCATTCCCTTCTCCAGAGGATCTTCCCAACCCAGAGATCAAACCCAGTTCTCCTGCATTGCCGGCAAGTTCTTCACCATGTGAGCCACCAGGGAAGCCCTGGAATTGTTTATCGTCACTAAAAAGAAGTATTACAAAATATATAATTATTCTTAAGTATTGATTTCCATGGCATTTAACCATTTTCTTTAAATAAGACAATATAAGCATAGAGGGTCTGCATGCCATTTGTTTCAGTCTAAATTTCTGCAAATGGCTGACTTTTGTTGATTAATATTGTGAGATAGTGAAATAAGAGGAAATAAATTCAGCTGATTAAGTTTTTCCAGAATGTAAAACTAGTTCATTATTATAGTCTCATTATTATAACCACAGAAAGAGCTATACACATAGTAATACTGTAAAAAAGAGTAAAGAAGAGTTTGTGAGAGATGCTCATTATAATCTTTTTTCTGCACAGAAAAATATGAAAATGCAAATTGCTGTACAGTTATTTAAAAGGGAGAAGGCAGTAGGGGAAAGGAGATCAAAATTATGCTTTTAAGTGTCACAATTAGTATTGCTTTAGTGATTTTATTTTCCCACTATATCACTGAAAACCATCTTGACAACAATTTAACATCTTCCAAAGTACTCAAGAAGAAATTTAAAGAAATTAAAAAACTTAAGTTTTGTGTAGAATCTCAGAGTGATATTAAGCACCTTTGAATCTTGAATCTATTTATTTACAAAAGTTAGCTGAGTATGCATAACACATTACAGTAGGTGAATTGCAACTAGTGTACAGGGATTTCATTCATGATTTGAGAAGTGCTTAAACAAGTATACTTCTTTCACTCATATCTTAACAGATATCTGTGTGTGGGGTGG
>SJYC01084112.1:0-11221 GCA_006408675.1 Madoqua kirkii | reverse complement strand
GGGCCGCAGAGGGGGAGCATGCGCATGACAAGGGGATCTTCCCAGCAGGGATTGAACTCATGCTCCCTGCAATGGGAACATGGAGTCTTGAGCACGGAGTCTTAAACCACTGAACTGCCAGGGATGCCCTGTATATTTTTAAAGTTCTTTTATGAAAACAGTTAACCATATTCATAGTGTTTTTGCAGTTAGACTATTCTGAAAGTATGTGGCTTTACAGATAGCTTCTCAAATAATTGTAAATGGAGTTTTATTATTAGCTATTTTTTATTGTAAATTATTTTCTTCATGCCCTGTAGGTGATTACCACAGGCATTCAGTGCTTAATTGATAACATTTAAGAATTTTCAAGGTGTTAGGGTGTTCCAGGTAAGAAGCAGTGAGAGTTTGGGTTGTGCAAAAAGTTAGATTTGCCTGTACTGTTTAGTTCATAGGATGGTGAGGGAGGCTGGTTGAAGAGTAGGGTCAGATTTTTAAATGTTCTGTTGTCAGGTTATTTTAGGAGATTTTATAGTAAAAGAATGACATGATATATTCATTTTTTGTAACCACAGTTGCAGTGTGAGATGGATTATAATTGTAAAGGACATGGAGGCAGGAAGACTGGTAAGAAGACAGTTGCAAAATTTAAATGAATATGAAAAATGGAAAGAGAAAATAAAAGTTGAAAGAATATTTATAGTAGAATTGACAAGATCTGGTGATTGGCAGGAAGTGAACAAGAATGACTCAGCTCTTCTGCTTGCCTAGTCTCAGAGAGGTGAATGATTAGCTACGGCCATTAACTCAAGGTTATAGACAAAGTTGAGAAAGGAAGATGACAATTAATTCCTGACGTTTTACCGATATGACAGCTCTGATCAAGCTCCAAAGTACCTTTTCTAAGATCATATTGTTTGTCTGTTGTTCATTAAGACAATTTTAATTTTATTATTTATTTTGTTATTATTGGGATAGCATTTGATTCATGACATTATATAAAGTTTCGTGTATACAGTAGTGTATATCTACTTGTGTACAGCAGTGTATACAGATATCCTACTACAGCACGCTCACCAGCAAAACCTTGTTTTTCATCTGTCATCATAGAGTTGGTCACTTTTACCCATTTTGCCTTTCCCTTCCCTTTCTCCTCTAGTAACCACCACACTGTTCTCTGTATGTTCATGTTTGTTTTTGTTTGGTTTGGTTTGTTCATTTACTTTGTTTTTATTTATTTCCTAGTTTTTTATAGTCCACCTATGAGTTAGTTCATGCAATATTTGTCTTTCTCCATCTGACATACTTCATTTGGCATAATAACCTCAGGGTCCATCCATGTTATTGCAAATGGCAAGATTTCATCTCTTAATTTTATTGCTGAGTGCTATTCCATTGTGTGTGTTTGTGTTCAAATTAGTGTTTTCTTGTTCTTAGACTGTATATCCAAAAGTGAGATAACTGGATCATATGGCAGTTCTAGTCTTTAATTTTCATACTGTCTTCCATAGTTGATGCACCAATTTACATTCCCACCAACGGTGATTAAGGGGTCCCTTTTCTCCATATCCTCTTCAACACTTGTTATTCCTTGCCTTTTTGATGATAGTTGTTCTTGTCAGGTATAAGGTAACAGCTTATTGTGGTTTCGATTTGCATTTTTCTAATTGGTGATTTTGAACATCTTTTCATGTACCTATTGAGCACCTGTATGTCTTCCTTTGAAAAATATCTGTAAGCTCTTCTGCCCATTTTTAATGGGGTTGTTTTTTGTTGTTGAGTTGTATGAGTCTTTATATATTTTGTATATTAATCCCTTATTGTGTGTGTCATTTACAAACATCTTCTCCCATTCAGTAGGATCATTGTTATGTTATTGATTATTTTCTTCACTGTGCACATTATTAATTTAATGTTATCTATTTGTTTATTTTTGCCTTTGTTTCCCTTGCCTGAAAAGACATATCTAGAAAAATATTGCTAAGATTGATGTCAAAGAACGTACTGCTTATGTTTTCTTTGAAGAGTTTTATGGTTTCAGGTCTTACATTGAGACTTTTAATCCATTTTGAGTAAATTTTGTATATGATGTGAAATAGTATTTTTGCATGTGGCTGCCCAGTTTTCACACCATTTATTGAGGAGGCAGTCTTTTCTCTACTGTATGTTCTTTGCCCCTTTCCGCTTGTCTTGGTTTATTTCTGGGCACTCTGTTTTGTCACATTGATCCATGTATCTGTATTTCTGCCGGTACCATTCTGTTTTGATTACCGTGGCTTTGTATATAGGTTGAAGGCAGAATGTGTGATGCCTACAGTTGTGTTGCTTTTTCTCAGGATTGCTTTGGCTATTCAAGATCTTTTGTGGGTCTGTGATTTTTAGATAGTTTTGTTCTGTTTCTGTGAAAAAATATCTTTGGGGTTTCGATATGGATTACCTTGAACTTTAGACTGCTTTAGGTAATAAGACATTTTGATAATGTTAATTCTTCCAATCCATGAGCACAGAACTTCTCTCCACTTGTTTGTGTCTTTTTCAGTGTCTTTCAACAATAAGATCACATAGTTTATAACTAGGAATTTTCTCTGCTGTGCCCCAGATACAATTCCCCTTAGCCCTCAGGAAAAACCCTGAGGCTAGAAGGGATCTTAAATTGCTGAAGCTTCTGTAGCAGTTTTCTCTGTTTTCTCCAAGGTATGCTTACAAATATTATCGTTTTATTTTTTTACAATAAAAAATCTTGGGAAGCATTGCCCTGATTGTCATTCTCTAAATGAACACCTTCATATTTTTTTAATTTTTTATTAAGTGTATTGACTTGTAGTATTACATTAGCTTCTAGTGTACAGCATAGTAATTCAGCCTTTTTAATAGATCATACTTGCTGCAGAGTAATTACAAAATCATGGCTATAGTTCCCTGTGCTGTGCAATGCATTCTTATGCTTATTTGTTTTATACATAATAGTCTGTGTCTTTTAATCTCATACACCTATCTCTCCCCTCCCCTAGATTTTCATATTTGGCTTACATACTAACTATAGCTACTATTTATTGAGTATACATAAATAGATGTACACATACATTGTAGAGAGAATTAAATGGGGCATTTTATGAGGTTGTAGGTATTAGTATCTCCATTTTACAAATATAGAAACTGAGACACTGAGAGGTTGTGATTTTTCTGTAATTGTAGACGTTTTAACTGGTGAAACTAGATACCTCTGACTCTATAATGTAATGAAGACTCCCATCTTACTGGCCTAGGCTATGAAAATTGACAAAAAATTTCTTACTGAAACTAATTTTTGTGGTAATGCTTTTGGAAAAGAATCTCAGTCTTTTCAGAGAATTTGCAAATCTTGAAGGCTTCGCAGGTGGCGCTAGTGATAAAGAATCTGCCTGCCAATGCAGGAGACTTAAGAGATGGGGGTTTGATCCATAGTTCAGGAAGATCCCCTGAAGGAGGGCATGGCAATTCACTCCAGTATTCTTGCCTAGAGAATTCCCATGGACAGAGGAGCCTGGTGGGCTACAATCCACAGGGTCTCAAAGAGTTGGACATGACTAAAGAGACTTAGCATGCACATATGCACACAAACCCTACTTCACACTTGAAGACTGAGTGTAATTTATGAGAAATGTATAAAAGCATTTGTAATTTTGAAACTTAGAGAAGAGACCTTTATTTTTCAATAAAATGGTGTTTTTTGACAGGGCCTGCCTCTCTGAGACTCCTCTCCTGAGTCCCAGGCTCTGCACCTGTAACTAGATCCTGTCCCCTCTCTGCTGCTCAAGGGCACGCTCCAGTAGTTCTCCCTTCTGCCTCCTATGCTTTTCCCCCTTTTTCCCATGTATAAGCATGCTATTGTTTCTCCTATCTTTAAAAAACCTCTGTATCTCCACTTCCCACTCTAATTCCCCCATTTCTAACTACTACCCCCATTTCGTTGCTCTGCTTTGAAGCCAGGTTCCTGCAAAGAGTTTATATGCTCATTCTTTGTTCTTATTGTCAGTCGTATCCGACTCCTTGCGACCCTATGGACTACAGCACGCCAGGCTTCCCTGTCCTTCACCATCTCCCAGAGTTTGTTCAAATTCATATTAGTGATGCCAACCATCTCATCCTCTGTCATCCCCTTCTCCTGCCTTCAGTCTTTCCCAGCATCAGGGTCTTTTCCAGTGAGTTGGCTCTTGGCCTCAGGTGGCCAAAGTATTGGAACTTCAGCTTAAGCATCAGTGCTTCTAGTGAATATTCAGGGTTGATTTCCTTTAGGATTGACTGGTTTGATCTCCTTGCTGTCCAAGGGACTCTCAAGAGTCTTCCCCAGCACCACAGTTCAAAAGCATCAATTCTTCAACATTCAGCCTTTTTCATTGTCCAACTGTAACATCCATACATGACTACTCATTCTTTACCCCATTTTAAAAGCCCACTACCAAGCTTTGCCCCTCCCCCATACCAATTAACAAAGTTACTCTTTCCAAAACCCCCCGAGACCATGTTGCCCAAAGTGTAGTGGTCGGGTTCTTAGTTCTTACCTTGCTTGATTGCAGCAATATTGAATACAGTTGATCACACCCTCTTCCTGGAAACGTAGTCTAACTACCTTCCAGGATCCTGCACCGTGACTTCCCCAACTCCTTGACATCTTTTGCAGCTGCTCCTTGGCATTTCCACTTGGTTATATAATAAGTATCTTTAATTTAACATGTCTAGAAACAAACTTCGGTCCCTCCAACCTAGCTCTGCCTCAGTCTGCTGCTGCTGCTGCTGCTGCTGCTGCTACTGCTGCTAAGTCACGTCAGTCGTCTCCGACTCTGTGCGACCCCATAGACAGTAGCCCACCAGGCTCCCCTGTCCCTGGGATTCTCCAGGCAAGAATACTGGAGTGGGTTGCCATTTCCTTCTCCAGTGCACATATGGAAAAGTGAAAGTGAAGTCTCTCAGTCGTGTCCAGCTCTTAGCGACCCCATGGACTGCAGCCTACCAGGCTCCATCCATGGGATTTTCCAGCCAAGAGTACTGGAGTGGGTTGCCATCTCCTTCTCCCTGCCTCAGTCTGACCCAATGCAATTAAAGACAACTCTAGTCTTCTCACTCAGACCAAAAACTTTGAGGTCCTTTTCAAAATCTCTTTCTTGTTTTCCATGTTTTAGTCATTGTAAGATCCTTTTGATTGTGTCTTCAGAATTTATTGATCTTTTATCATCTCACAGATATAGCTTCTGTTTAAGGTCACCATTATCTCTTGTTCTGATTACTGCAAGAACCCCTTAAGTGGTCCCCCATCTTCCTTCTGTGTTCCTGTTAAACAGTAGGTCAAATTGGATCACCCCTCTGCTCAGGCAAAAAGGCATTCCATCTTACTCCATCAAAGTTTAAATGATTAAAAGTGAAATTATAAGCGATTAATATGTTCTGTGATAACTGCGTGATCTATGCCCAGTATCCTCACCTTTCTTTCACAGCCTGTGTTCTAGACACTTGCTTAATCCCCTGGCCTCCTTTTCCTCTGACTGTTAGGCGTGTTTCCCACCTCCTTTGTACCTGCAGTTCCCACTGCTTAACCTCCATTTCTGGGTGTCCTGGAGCCCTATCTCCTCACTCTCTCCACACCTTTAGATGTCACTTGCTCTCTCCATTTTTCCTGACAAGTCTGTTTAAAACTCTGAAAGCCCCCTCTTCTCCGGTACTTGCTCACCCACACTCGTTAGACCCTTCTCTGCTTAATTTTTCTCCAAGGACTTAGGACCTGCTGGCATATGTTTCGTTTCTTTCCTACTATAATGTGATCTCCATATGAGTAAGGACTTTCTTCTGTTGTTCAGTGTTATAGGCCCCTGTGCTAATGTCTGATTTATAGTAAGTGTGCAATAAATACTGTTTAGCGAAAGAGTAATTTATTCCTACTTTAGAGAAATCAGACTATGGGTTTAAATGAAATGAAAACCTGTACAAGATTTATAATAAGATGGATTTAATCAGGACCTAGCTTGGTAATTGACGTTTATAGTCACTCAGTTAACTGTCCACCAGAGTTACCTAGTTTCATTTTAATATATTCCATTTTATTCCATCAGCTACTTGTTAAACCTCAACACGTTAATGGAACAAGTGTTTTGCATTTTGATACTTACCTTTTTTATAATTTTAAAAGATCATTTATCTACTTTTGGCTGAAGTTTTCATATCTATAAAATGAAAAAAAATCTACTTGGGAACCAACTAACATAAGGGGAAGAAAAGTCTTGCTTGTTCATTTGACAGTAATCTCAGTAAGTTTCCACTCTTAGAATGCCTGGCTTCCCCCAAGAAAGTATGTTATATAAAATTTCTACTTTCCTCCTTTTTTTCATGTCCTGTTCATTCACTTGTCAACTATCTATGTTAATTAAAGGACAGATTATCTGTCATTGATTGTATAATAGCAGATAATCCACTTAGAATTCTTTTATTTCATGCTATCTTAAAAACAAATACAAATGAGCAGTTGTGTTTTGTCCTGGAGGAAGAATCTGAAGGTAGAGGAGATTAATTCAGATGCTTCTCTAATAAGTAAACTTGTCTTATAAACAGCCGCTTTCAGTCCCTTTTTTGTCCCAACTAGAAAAAATATGTTCATTTTTATTAAACAAAAGTATTTTTATACGGATACAGAAGGAGGAGAATGAGTTGCTTCGTCACGCTTGCTGAACTCTTCTGGTGACCATGTTTCTTTTGCTATTTATCCTTGGTCAGTTTCAAGTTCTGAGGCATTCGCAATGTTTATTCAGACTAACAATGCTCTTGGCATTGTCAAATTTTAATTTTTTCCTATTAGAATTTTAAAAGTTCCTAAAATTTTTCTCTTTCTTGTCACATTCTTCTTACCACTTTCCAAGTATGTATTTCGGTTTGACCTATGTTACCATGAAATTGTATCAACTGTATCTTGCTGCTAAAAAAAGTAAGAAAATATATTCCTTTCTGTACAGAACTCTAATATTATTGTATGTTTTGTACTAAGGTTTGCAGGTTTCAATTGTGAGATTATTGTTGTTGTTCAGTCTTTAAGTCATGTCCAGCTCCTTTCCAACCTCATGGTCTATAGCCTGCCAGGCTCCTTTGTCCATGGGATTTCCCAGGCAAGACTGCTGGAGTGCTCCCCAAGTGAAGGGTAGGATGGGGTTGGGAATGGCAGAGAGATTCAAGAGGGAGGCGACATATGTATGCCTATGGCTGATTAATTTTGATGTGTGGAAGAAACCAACACTGTATTGTAAAATAATTATCTTCCAGTTAAAAATAATAATTTAAAAAAAAGAACCCCAAAGTGAGTTGCCATTTCCTTCTCTAGGAAATCTTCCCAGACCAGGGATCAAACCCATGTCTCTTGCACTGGCAGGAGGGTTCTTTACCACTGAGCCATAGAAGCCACAAAAGCCCATACTTTTGGATAAACTTACGTGCTCGAAGTTGTCTCTGCACAAATACACTAGGTTGCATATGAAATATGTCTATTTTGTTGTAACAGTTAAATTCTTTCGTTGGAGAAATAGTTAAGAACTTAACTCTTAAAGTTTATTGTTTGAGTGTTATAATTTAAGTGATATCTTCCAGTTGTTTTTCCTGGTTTATGCCTGTTTCTCTGGCATAATCATATTTTTTGTTTGTTTGTTTTGGCTATGCTGGGTCTTTGCTGTGGTGCCCAGGCTTCTCTTGTTGTGGTGCTCAGATTCTAGAACATGTAGACACAGTTGTTGCAGCACATGGACTTAGTTGCTCTGTGGTATATGGGATCTTAGTTCCTTAAACAGGGATCAAACCCACATCCCGTGCATTGGCAGGCAGATTCTTAACCACTGGACTATCAGGGAAGTCCCTGGCATAATTATTAACAGCACCCTCTTTCACTAAAAAAGCACCTAAGTTGAAATGTGTATTATTGGACACTAATGATAATACTTGGAGAAGGCAATGGCAACCCACTCCAGTACTCTTGCCTGAAAAATTCCATAGACAGAGGAGCCTGGTAAGCTACAGTCCATGGGGTCACAGAGTCGGACGCAACTGAGCAACTTCAATGTCAATGTCAGTGATAATACTAGGATACTCACTCTTTTTTGCATTTTACATGGAGTTGATAAGATTTCCTTTCCCTTTTCTACTACCTTTCCTCCCACATGCAAATATAGAATGATGGAAAGAGATAAGCATATGTGTATGGAAGATGGAGTTAGTAGGAAGCAACATGAAAGAATTACACTTTAGGAATCAGTTAAGAAAAACAGTTTAGGAATCAAATGCTAGCTTTCTAAAAAACATTTCTAAGGATGAAATATTTGAATTTGTATAATTTAAAACATTTGCTATAATATTGGCCACCTTCCAACTTCTTTTTCTGTTATTATATTTGATTATATATACTCAGTTTGAACTTTGAAAATTTTAACTCCATTAGCTTGTTCATGCTCTTAATATTTCAAGTTTGTCTTCTGAAGAACATTTCAGTTCCTGCTATTTGTTCTGTAATTGTATTTCTTTTACATTTTCTAATACATTTAATATTTTCAAGTAGATAGTTTATTAGTTACATGGCAGTTACGGTCTAAGCTGGACAGAAATCAATCCATCTGATGTTTTATCAGACCAGCTTGAGTTTGCAAGAACATGGACCATAAACACAAATGTCTAATATAGTCACAGTTCTTCTAAGAATTGTTTTTGACTTAACATCTATTTGCATTAGGAGAAAATCATATAATTTAAATCTTACAATGACAAAATTTCCCGAAGAGAAGCTCTCTGTGAGACAAGGGAACTCTTGAGAGAGGCAGCCTAGGGTGATGAAGAGCATGGACCCGAGCACCATTCAGTTTGGGTTTGCATTTGGGCTCCAGAGTTTATTTACCATGTGACTGTTGTAGGCAAATACTTAATTTCTCTGTGTTTCAGTCTTGTCCTTTATATTATGGAGATAATGATACGGCCTATACTTCGTGGGGTTGTTGTGAAGGTTAGATGAGTTATTATTAATATCTGTATAGTGCCTGACAGAGTTCCTAGCACAGCATGTTTTACTGGTACTGTTATTGTCAGTGGAAGAATTGCACAGTTTCTCTCTCGGACTGAAACATTAAGTGTCAATTCATAATATTAAAGGAAGTATCTCTAATCTTTATGTTTAAAGGAACTGTGCTATTTCTTACTGAAGTATGCAGGTTGTGGCAGGATATGGAAGGCGTGGTACCTGATAAGACCAGTTTTATACAGAAATCTTACTAGCAGGCACCTGTGGGAAGACTTGTTGGTAGAAACTTGAGTTTCTAGCACTTTCTCCCGTTCATTTCATCTTTCTTTTTTTGAGTTAACTTTATTTATTGGTCCTTCAAGGGCCAACTTACATGTCTTTCAAGTGTAAGTTTCACTCATCTGTTCCTCTGCTTAAAGATAACTCCTCTTCTTTGTGGCCACAGAACTTGTTTATGCATTAATATAGCACTAATGATAGTTAGTTTCCCTGGTGGCTCAGCTGGTAAAGAATCCTCCTGCAATGAGAGAGAGCTGGGTTTGATCCCCGGGTTGGGAAGATCCCCTGGAGAAGGGAACAGCTACCCGCTCCAGTATTCTGGCCTGGAGAATTCCATGGACCATGTAGTCTGCGGGGTCGCAAAGAGTCTGCCACAACTGCGCGCCTTTCACTTCACTTCCCTTCAGTGATAGTTAGCTGGATGATACAGACTGTGGCATAGTGAATGCACTGGTACCTTCTAATCACACTCTCATAAGCCCTAATGTTAGTTTATTTGGGGTTTTATTTCTTTTTCTTTCTTCCTCCCTTCTCTGCCTCCCTCCCTCCTTTCTCTCTTTCTTTCTCTTCCAGTTTTATTCAGATATAATCGACACAGCCCTGTATAAGGTTAAGGTATACAGCATAATGATTTGACTTTTATACATCATGAAGAGATGACCACATAAAGTTAAATGAACACCCGTCATTTCACATAGATACAAAATTAAAGAAATGGCATCACTGACTCAATGGACATGAGTTTGAGTAAGCTCCAGGAGTTGGTGATGAACAGGAAAGCCTGATATACTGCAGTCCATGGGGTTGTAAAGAGTCAGACACAACTGAGCAACTGAACTGAACTGATGAGAACTCTTAGGATTTATTCTCTTAACTTTCATATATAATGTACAGTGGTGCTAATTATATTTATCATGTTGTACATTACGAGACACAGTTTGATCCCTGGGTAGGGAAGATCCCCTGGAGAAGGGCATGGCAACGCACTCCAGTGTACCTGCCTGGAGAATCCCATGGACAGAGAAGCATGGCGGATTACAGTCCATGAGATCTCAAAGAGTCAGACATGACTGAAGCGACTTAGCATACAGGCACATTGCTAGTACTTATTTACCTTGTAACTGGAAGTTTGTACCTTTTGGCCACTTTCATCCAATTCCCCCTCCTCCTACCTCTCCCCCTGCCCCAACTCATGTAGCCTGGTCTTTTTTTCCTGTAAGTTTGTTTGCTTGTTTGTTTCTGTGGGATAATGACCTACAATACTATGTTAGTTCCTGTTACACAGCATAGGGGTTCCATGCATGCGTGCATGCTTAGTTGCTCAGTTGTATCCAGCTCTTTGCAACCACGTATACTATAGCTTGCCAGGCTCCTCTATCCATGGGATTCTCCAGGCAAGAATCCTGGAGTGGATTGCCATTCCCTTCTCCAGGTGATCTTCCCAACCCAGAGATCAGCTCTCAGTCTCCTGCATCTCAGGCGAATTCTTTATGGTTTAAGCCACCAGGGAAGCCCATAATGGTTTCAAATTTCTATACATTTCAAGTGATCACCATGGTAAATCTAATTATTATATCTGCTTTTATTTCTAATGCCCATTTCTACAGTAAAGGAAATATAGTTAGAGGCTGGAGCGTTTCCACCTACCAACTAAGCTTTTATTATGATTAACTAGTACACTACATGTATCGCCTTGGAATTTTGCAACTGAAATAACTTTTGGGAAAAAAAGATATATAGGATTTGAGAAATGAAAATTGCAGCCAGTTTCGATTTATGGTTTAGCTGTGGCAGGAATCAAAAGCTGGTGTTTTGTCAAAACAGCCAGTCAGAAACAGCATGGGTCCTAAAAACAAGTATATAATATATTCACAGTATTTCTAAGAATTGTTTTTGATTTAACATTTATTTGCATTGAGATAATCATATAATTTGGCCTTGGGGTACAGA
>SJYC01084110.1:0-13680 GCA_006408675.1 Madoqua kirkii | reverse complement strand
AAAACCAATGCAGTATTGTGAAATGGAATAAAGTATTAAGTTAAAAAAAAAATAAATAGAGGAAAACAATAGAATGGGAAAGACCGGAGATCTCTTCAAGAAAACTAGAGAAACCAAGGGAACATTTCATGCAGACATGGGCTCAGTAAAGGACAGAAATGGTCTGGACCTAAGAGAAGCAGAAGATATTAAGAAGAGGAGGCAAGTATACACAGAAAAACTACAAAAATATCTTCACAACCTAGATAATCACAATGCTGTGATCACTTACCTAGAGCCAGACATCCTGGAATGTGAGGTCAAATGGGCCTTAGAAAGCATCACTACGAACAGAGCTAGTGGAGGTGATGGAATTCCAGTTGAGCTATTTCAGATCCTAAAAAATCATTATCTGCCTCTAGAGAATCCTGTATGTAGGACAGTAAGCAACAGTTAGAACTAAACATGGAACAACAGACTAGTTCCAAATAGGAAAAGGAGTACGTCAAGGCTGTATATTGTCACCTTGCTTATTTAACTTATATGCAGAGTACATCATGAAAAACACTGGGCTGAGTGAAGCACAGGCTGGAATCTAGTTTGCAGGGAGAAATATCAATAACCTCAGATATGCAGATGACACCACCCTTATGGCAGAAAGTGAAGAAGAACTAAAGAGCCTCTTGAAAGTGAAAGAGGAGAGTGAAAAGTTAGCTTAAAGCTCAACATTCGGAAAACAAAAATCATGCCATCTGGTCCCTTCACTTCGTGGCCAATAGATGGTAAAACAGTGGAAACAGTGTCAGATTTTATTTTGGGAGGCTCCAAAATCACTGCAGATGGTGATTTGCAGCCATGAAATTAAAAGACCCTTGCTACTTGGAAGGAAAGTTATGACCAACCTAGACAGCATATTACAAAACAGACATTACTTGACCAACAAAGGTCCATCTAGTCAGAGCTATGGTTTTCCCAGTAGTCATGTATGAATGTGAGAGTTGGACTCTAAAGAAAGCTGAGCACCAAAGAATCGATGCTTTTGAACTGTGGTACTGGAGAAAACTCTTGAGAGTCCTTTGGACTGCAAGGAGATCCAACCAGTCCATCCTAAAGGAAATCAGTCCTGAATATTCATTGGAAGGACTGATGTTGAAGCTGAAACTCCCATAGTTTGGCTACCTGATGCGAAGAAGTGACTCATTTGAAAAGACCCTGATGCTGGGAAAAATTGAAGGTGGGAGGAGTAGGGGACGACAGAAGATGAGATGGCTGGATGGCATCACCAACTCGATGGACATGAGTTTGAGTAGGCTCCCAGAGCTGGTGATAGAGCGGGCAGCCTGGCGTGCTGCAGTCAATGGGGTCTCCGAGTCGGACACGACTGAGCAACTAGTGACTGAGCTGATCTGGCTGTCTCACTCCTAATTTTTCACTGTTGTTATCTTCCACCTTTTGGACATTCCCCTTAACTGTCACTGTGTGTATCTTTCTGTCAATTTCACTTCCTGCTGTCGTCAGCTCTGTAAGTGAATGACTAATACTGTGGCCTCATACTTCCTTGAGCCCCTCATGAACATTGACCTTCATCTCGGCACTGCTTCATTTAGCGATTCTCATGGCACACCCTCCATTTTATGAACTAAAATTCCGAGGCTAAAGGCAGTACTCTACCTCTGAATCACCATTCTTTGACAGCAGTCTCTGGTCTTCCATCCTCCTTGCACAACCACTTCCTCGTAACCTGTGGGTTACCTTATCAGGACTTCAAGTCCCTCGCCTTCTGATCTCAGTCCTTCTCTGTTCTTTTCCTTTCCTTTCCAAGTGAGACCCAGGGTCCATCAGTTCATCAGTTCTCTTGCTTCGTTTCCATTTGGATTTTTTTATCCAAAAATGAAGTTTTTATCCCAAACTTGATTTCCATTTGGATTTTTTTGATCTCTATATGGTATCTCTATATCTATATCTCTCACTATGAAATTGTATTTTATATTTATTAACTTCTCAAAACCTCAGCTTTCTTGTGTTTAATATCTTGGTAGTTATACCTACCTCATTACATGATGGCAGGGTTAAATGAGTTAGTCGCTATATATACAAACCAGCCAGCCTGCCTTCAGCAGTGCTGAGAAAAACTGTGGCAAAAGGTAGCATGACACTTAAAGATTAGAGCATGTTTGTACCTATGCTGCTGTGTGCTGCTAGAGAAACTCACCAAGCCAGGCGTATTCATATTACATGCACTGTAGATCACCCAACCCCTAGGGCATCCCTATAATTTATCAGGTAGTCTGATCCAAGCAAACCCATTTATGAGTCTTGAAAAGATGGATACTGTGTGTTTGGAATAACTGAAATATATATTTAAATTTTAGAAACCTCCGAGAAGCAAGGGATAATGCTGTGGCTGAAAAGGACCGAGCGGTGATGGCTGAAAAGAATGCTCTAGAAAAACATGATCAGCTCTTAGACAGGTAAGCATCCTGAAAACAGAGATGTTGCAACTTTGATTTTTGTTCCCGTTACTCTTTCTTTTAGAATATATCTTTTTAATAGAAGTCTAATTTTCATTTAAGTGTTATGTACATGTAATAATTTACATATGTGATAATTGTACATGTTGAAACAAGACAGAGAACAGTGTAGTCACCCTAAAGAGTTTCCTTGTGTCCCTTTGGTCAGTCTCAGCCACCACCCATCAAGAGGTGAACGCTTTGTGATTTCTCTCACCATAGTTTAGTTTTGTTCTTCGTGGATGAAAAAGACATGGAATTGTGCAGTGTGTACCCTTTTGTGTCCAAGTTCTTTCACTCAACATTGTATGTTTTCATCCATTTTATGTTATACGAGGAGTTCATTTCTTAACTTGCTGGGCGTGAATATACGCAGTTTGTTTATTCATTCACCTCTCAGTGGACATTTGTCTTTTTCCCAGTTTGGTGCTACTATAAATAAAGCTGCTATGAATGTTTGTATACACATCTTTTGTGGGTATATGTTTCTGTTTCTCTCGTATAAATACCTAAGAGTGAAATTGCTAATCATCAGTAGATGATTATGTTTACCATGAAAGACTTGGAAGTTGAAATAACTCCTTGACCCATGGACTATAGAATCAGGTGTGTTGTGTGTTAGCAGACATGAAAACAGCATTCATGTCATTGTGCATCCATCCTTAGAACTGTTGGTTAACTAAATAATTGAGTAATAATATTTTGAAAAGGGCTTTTTTTTTTTTTTTTGTGGCAGTCAATCTCAGCAGTGGGCTTAAAATATTCAGTGAGCCATGTTATAAACAGATCAGGGTCATCCAGACTTGCTGTTCCACTTACAGAGCACAAGTAGAGTAGATGTAGCACAATTCTTAGGCCACCTAGGATTTTCAGAACAGTAAATGAGCATCGGCATCAGCTTAAAGTCGCCAGCTTCATTAGCCCCTAACAAGAGAGTCAGATTGTTCTTTGAAACTTTGAAACTAGGCATTGACTTCTCCTCTCTGGCTATGAAAGTCATAGGTGGCATCTTCTTCCAATAGAAAGAAATTCCATCTACATTGATAATCTATGTTTAGTGTAGCCACTTTCATTAATTATCTGAGCTAGATCATCTGGATAACTTGCTACAGCGTTTACATCATCACTTGCTGGTTTGCCTTGCACTTTTATGTTATGGAGATGACTCCTTTCCTTAAATTTCATGATCCCATGAACCAGCCCTTTAAGCTTCAGACTTTTCTTCTGCAGCTTCCTTACCTCTCAGCTTTCCAAAAATTGAAGAGACTTAAGGCCTTGCCCTGTATTAGGCTTTGGCTTATGGGAACATGGTGGCGTGGCTGGCTGGTTTGATCATCTGTCTAGACTACTAAAACTTGCTTCATATCAGCAGTTAGGCTGTTTTACTTTCTTATCATTTTTGTGTTCACTAAAGATAGTTTTAATTTCCTTCCAAGAACTTTTCCTTTACATCCACAACTTGGCTAACTCTTCAGCACAAGAGGCCTAACTTTCAGCCTATATCAATTTTCAACCTATAGCAACTTTCAGTGTGCCTCTAAGCTTAATCATTTCTAGCTTTTGATTTAAAACGAGAAATGTATGCCTCTTCCTTTCACTTGAACACTTTGGAGGCCATTGTAGGGGTAATTTCAGTATTGTGTCTCAGGGAATAGGGAGGCCCAAGGAGAGGGTAAGAGCCTGAGAAGATAGGCAGAGAGTCTGCAGTCTGTATGCCATTCTGTTGAATAACATGATCAGAGTTCCCAGTTCTAGAATAATTACCCTGGAAGAATGAGAGATGAAGGTAGCACTAAGCTAATAATAGGAAGATAGTTCAGAGAATATTATAAATAGTTTGTTATCTTATATAGGCAGGATTTCTAAAGCCCCCAAACAATTACAGTAGTGACATAAAAAATCACTGATCCTAGATCACTATAAATATAATAAGTTTAAAATATTATGAGAAACCTCCAAAATGTGACACTGATATGAAAGTGAGCAGATAGTGGGAATATGGCACTGATGAACTTGCTTGGTGCCACAAGCCTTCAGTTTGTAAGAGGAAAAAAAAAAAGTTCAGCATGTGCAAAGCACAATAAAATGAAAGTGTATTAAAAGGAGATATTAAATAGTGGGACTGTATGTAACCTTGTTCTGTATGAACCTTGTTCATAATTTTCCAGGTCTCCTGTAAATGTGTTATCATACTTTCATAATTTAAAAAATAAAAAATATATAAAAAGGAGAGATTAATATTTCTGTATCAGCTTAGAATTTAAATACAAAGACAACTTCAAAGATTTTCATATGGAGATACTATTCCATGGTAATAGAAGTTATATCTAGAATGTGATCAGGAATTATCTTGTTTATAGAATCACGCTGGGTCTGGGCACCCAAGCTCTAAACCAAAGGTCTTAAGAGGAAATTGACCAAACCTACTCAGAAGATGAGAAAACATCCTATTAGTGCCCAGATTATAACTGTCGACAAATAGTTGAAGGGTACTTTTCTCACTTGGTAGGGTCTAAAGTAGTAGAATTGGAACAACTGAGTAGACATTACAAAAAAAAGAGTAAAGATAAGCTTTCTGATGAATGTGAAAGTGAGTCTCTCAGTCATGTCCAACTCTTTGTGACCCCATAGACTATACAGTCCTGGAATTCTCCAGGCCAGAATACTGGAATGGGTAGCCTTTCCCTTCTCCAGGGGACTGTCCCAACCCAGGGATCGAACCCAGGTCTCCAGCATTGCAGGCGGATTCTTTATCAGCTGAGCCACCATGGAAGCCCAAGAATCCTGGAATGGACAGCCTATCCCTTCTCTAGCCAGTCTTCCCGACTCTGGAATCGAACCAGGGTCTCCTGCATTGCAGGCGGATTCTTTACCAACTGAGCTACCAGGAAAGCCCAAGCTTTCTGATAGGGCTTTTCAAAATGCCTTGGCATCGAGTGTGTTCTCCATCAGCAGAAATGTGCAGGCATCAGCTGGCTAAGCATTTGGTAGGACTGTGTTTATAAGGATTGAATTATCAAGTGGGTAGCTTGATGAGTTTAAAGTCTCTCTCTCCTTTTTAAAGTATTTATTTATTTGGCTGCATCAGGTCTTCATTTTGGCACATGCAGGATTTTTCACTGAGGCACATGGACTCTGTAGTTGCAGCATACAGACTTAATTGCTCAGAAACATGTGGGATCTTAGTTTATTGACCAGGGATCAAACCCATGTCCCCTGCATTGCAGGGCAGATTCTTAACCACTGACCTCCAGGAAAGTCCCTGAAGTCCGCTTTAATCCTGAAATTATCTGTAACAACAAGTTCGAAAGAGTTAATACACTGATTAAGTTACCATATAAAAAGGAATGGTGAACCCAAGCTATTTTTGTATCTTAAAATCTCTGTAGTTCACTTTTCCTGTTTTGTTTTGTTTTTAATAAAAACCTAGTGTTTAACACAATATTTGAAAAAATGCTCTCTCTGTATATATTTAAATATCCACTGAAATTCTTTTGAGTTTAATTGGCCTAGGAATATTTTGGGAATATCGTGTATATGTTTTGTATATATTGAAACCCTAGGAAAAATATTTGTTTTATTTTTCAGAGGTTGAGTTTTTACTCTGGCTTCCTTTGTGTCAAAATCAGAATAAACAAATGTGTTTCATTCTTTACATGCACTGTGATTTCCCTGAATAATGCTTAAGTAAAGCCTGAGACATGTCTATACACAATTTTCTAGTCAAGTATAACTAATCACAACTTTTTCATTTTTGTTGAAAGTTTTGCTTTATCAAATGCTTCATTTAATGATTAAACAACCTGTGTTATTATAAAGAGAAATGTAAGGAAATGGTATACCACTTTCAAACATGAATGAAAACGGCTTTTTGCTTAAGACTTTAATTTTCTACAAAAACAAATCGGACTTTTCTCAGGCATAGAAAAGACCTGTATATGTCCCAATTCAAGTTCAATAATTTATTTAATAAGTAACAAATGCCCAGCTTTCATGAGCAGGAATAGTTATTACCTCTCCTTCTGTTGCTTTGAATCTCTATAAGCATCTGAGAACTCTTTCTGCCCCAAGGGGAAATTTTTAAACTCAATCAGTGTGAACAGAATAAATCTGAATACACTGTTACATCTGTGGGATCCTACAGGAGAGGCCTGTGTTTGAATTTTAGCTTAAGTTTATAATCCAGCTGCTGATGCCAAGTCGCTTCCATTGTGTCCGACTCTGTGTGATCCCATAGACAGCAGCCCACCAGGCTCCCCCGTCCCTGGGATTCTCCAGGCAAGAACACTGGAGTGGGTTGCCATTGCCTTCTCCAGTGCATGAAAGTGAAAAGTGAAAGTGAAGTCGCTCAGTTGTGTCCTACTCTTAGTGACCTCATGGACTGCAGCCTACCAGGCTCCTCTGTCCATGGGATTTTCCAGGAAAGAATACTGGAGTGAAGAGTACTGGAGTGGATTGCCATTGCCTTCGCCAGAGTTAATTTTAATAGTCTTTTTCAGTTATAGTTATTTTAATTTTTTTAGCTATGATTTGATGTATTTGGAATTTTTTTCAGTTTGTAGATATTGTTAAATGAATATTACTTGACATTATGATTTCAATCCCTACAACTTCTCTGGTGATAGTAGAATTTTGTCCTGATTTTTCACTTGTAGAAGGCAGAAGATAAGAGGAAATAGGAGATCTAGTGAGTAGATTAAGAGAGTCATATGTTATATTGGGCTAATTTAAAGCTTGATATAGCAGCCAGCTGTCCTAAATTTCCATTCAGTGCTTTATCCCCAAGAGTAGAACAGTTTTGACATGGCTTTATTCTACCTTTTGTCATGTTCTTATATTGTTTTATCTTTGTTTATTTGTTTTTTAATCTTGCCTTGTTCCTTCAGTAGGCACATAAATGTTTGTGTCATTTGAGATGGGATAAAGGATGTTGAAATTTGAAATAAAATTATTTATACTGTGTTTAAACTTTGTTTACTTAATGAATTCTGTGGTAATTTCCTTCATATTATCCTTAGTTTTCATGGTTGCATAACATTTAGTTCACACCATAGTTGTTATCTGAATGCAGAAATTCTTGATTCTCAATCCCACATTAAGTTACTCTTTTGACATACTTCTCTATGAAAGAAAGAATATACAATAAATTTATGCTTCTTAAATAATTTTTAGTATTTTATTTTTTCTTTGAAAATGTGTGAAGTGCTCTCTTTAATTGTAAGCTACTCTGATGATTTTTCAGAGTTTATAAAATTATATTTTATTACTTGATTTCTCTTATTTTTTGAAATGTTCTGTTTGCCCATTGGTTTGTTTCATTTATATTCAAACAGTCAAGCTCCATGTTCTCAAATTTTCTTTCGGTTTTTAAGCTGCTGTTCCATCTGACATATATTTGGCCACTTGTATAGGATATTCTAAACTGATTTCATTACATCCTAAGTTATCACAAGTGACTCTATTTCTTTCCTAGTTAAGGCTTTGGAATTAGTAGTATATAATTTCATGTACATGAAAGCGTTAAGAAATTTATTGCTGAGATGAAAATTATTTCTTCCTTCTTGGTTTAGACACAAGGCTTTGAAAAGAACTGATAAGAAAAACCCGTATTTGGATCACAGTGTATGGATTTTGTTTTATCCACCTCTCATCTATTTTTCTTTTTCTTTGTAAGGTATTGGTCTGATCTGAAATTCCTTGTCCCACCAGAAACAATGGCCCAGGGGGTCCTGTAGCCACTCATGGGTAGTTTGTTGCTTATAATTAGGCTTAAAGGGTACTACAGGTTCTAAAGTGATATACCTATTCTCCTCCCAAAAAGAATACATCTTGAGTATTTTCGTGCAGCGAATCAAAACACACACATGCACAAAACAATTAGATACTGTTTTCTGTCAGTCTGTTTTTTCTCAGAGAAGGACTGGGTGGCTTCTGTAGCCGAAAAAAAAACAAACAAAAAAAACTGTATCGGGAAAATTAATGATGGATGCCAGTATTGTTAGTCCGTGGGACAGAACATCTTTATACAGTAATAGACTAGAGTTATCAGCATATCTTGTTGTGTAAATGGAACAATTGATATAGAGAAAGCTGTTTCCATTCCTGGCAGCATAAACCTCTTCTCTCCTCAAGCCAGAATAACTTTCAATGTATATCACTCTCAGAGGATCAATTCATTGTTGATGTTATCAAATCAAAACTGGGCTTTAGCATTCTATCTTAGTCCTTATTCTTTTTTAACTTATTATTTCAAATTTCATTTGTGCACAAAAGCTACAAGAATGATGCAAAGAACTCCTTTAGGTCTTTTATCTAGATCCTCCCTTTCTAGCATTTAACTACATTTGTTCTTTTATTCTTATTCTCTCTCTCTCTCCTCTTTCTCTCCCTTCTTCCCCCACACATTATTTTTTTTTTCTGCATAGTTTAATGCATCATATACTTTTACATCTTCACAGTTTATTTTCTAGGAATAAGAATATTCTCTTCTACAACCACAGGACACTTGTCAAATTCAGGATAACATTGATAATAACACTGGTATCCATTTTTGTCATTGTCCCAATAATGTCCTTTTAAAACGGTTTTTTTTTCTGGCCCAGAAAAATTATGCTCTACGTTTAGTTATCACGCCTCTTCAGTCTCCTTTAATCTGAAACAGTTCATTTGTTTTCTTTTCTATTTTGTTTTATTGACTTTTGATTATTTTTATTGATATGTTGGATCATATGCATATATATGTCTCTTCTTTCTGGAATCTCTTCTGCTCAGCTTTTAACTGTCATTTTAGGGAATGACCAAAAGTGCTTTTAAATTCAAACCGTATCTTTTCTTACGTTTTGTAAACTGTACTTCCAGCTACGTGATTGACATTTTTACCTCGATGTTTTTCTGGGACTTTAAACTCAGTATTTCTGAAACAAACTCAGCTTCCACCCACATTCACCCTTCCCAAAACAAAAAGTGGCTTTAGCTGATCTCACATCGATAAACTATACCACCATTCTTAGGTCATTTATTTCTGTTTGACTTTCCAGAATAATAATCCTTTCCCCTTGTTCCTCTGTGTAATCTCGGTAAATTTCATAAAACCCCTGTCATATCTGTATAATCCTCTGCATTCCTGCTGCCATCATCCTGGGTCAGCTTCTCGTTACTTCTTGACTGGTGTCGTGTTGTAATTGTGTACAGTAGCCTCTTAATTGATTGCTCCATCTTTCCCCCTCAGTCAGTCCTCTTGCCCAGACCTGTTTCTTCTCCTGTAGATCTGCATTCTGACTAATGTCATTATTTGCCCAGGCACTTGAACAAGAGAGCTGGTGGTTCACATCCACTTTTTTTTTTTCCCTCACTCCTCTTCCCTTTATTCAACCAAGAAGTGTTTATTGACAACTACCATGTGCCATTTGCTGTGCTAGATGTTGATGTACATAAATAAATCAGTGACGGGAGATTGCCCCTACTGAGAGTCAGTTGAGGGAGACGGAAAATAATCAAACAGATCCATAATTATTATAATTATGTGTTTTGATGACTGCTCTGAACTAGATTAGAGGAGGAATAATGGCTCGGGCAGGGTATATCATGATAGGATAATCCAGAAGGGCCTCTCTGAACACTTAAACAAATGTCAGGTTATTTCTAGTTCCTAAATATAGCTAATAAGTCCCTCCTCTTAAACCCAGGTGCTGCTGCTTTAGTCAAAGCCTTCTTTTCTCTTGCCGGAACTATTTATAATAGCCTCTGAACCATCTTGCCACTTTCAGTTTAGTCCTATTTTCATCACTCATTCTTCAAGAATAATGTTCTAAAACTGAGAGCCTGATCATGTCATTCAGAAGAATGGCATCCAGACTGCACACAACTTAGCATTTAAAGTCATTCACAGACTTCCTGCCTGTCTTCTCAGTTGCAGATCTTTCTTTTGATTCTCCCCTTATACTCAGGACTAGTTGATCTTTTCACGTTCTGCAAGGGTGTGATGCTCCCTCGCTCACCCTTTCATATGTATTCTTTGCTAAGAATGACCTTTTCTTTCCCCTTTCTCATGTATCTTACCTTTCACCTGTCAGGTAGATGCACTTTCATGAGGTGAGACTGAAATCACTGATCTTGTCTTCCATGCATGCTGTAAGTTCCTGTCAGAAATATTGACATCTCTTCTATTTCCTAGCGTTATAATTGTGTGTTTAATTTGCAAATCTTTCCCTCTGAAGTGTTTGGGTTTTTTTTTAAGGTCAGAGGTTTTTCTCTTCTATATCTTTGCCTCTGTAGTAAGATAAGGCCTCTATTCAGTGTCTTTGATATAAGTAATTCTCAACAAATATTGATCAATTTCAATTGATCAGAGCTTACCATGTTCATTTTGACTCTTTCCATCATGAAGGCAGTTTGAATGCTGAAAAGAGTGCCCCAGATTTGATTTTACTGTATCAATGATTCCCAAATGTAGATGAATTTCAGCTACCTGGAGAGATATATTTGGGTTTTTTGGGAAGGGGTTTTTTTTTGCCTCCCTCTGCTTGGTAGAGGGTCCCCAGGAATTTGGACTTCCTACAAAGCTCCCCAAATAATCCTGAGCTATTCATTCCTCAAGTACATGTTTGGGAAACACTGCAACAGTATCTATCACTGTGCCCTTCTTGGTGCCTTAATTAACCAGTAATCTCAAAGAAAATATAAGCTTCTTTTTTTAACTGGGATACAATCTCAAAAATGACAGAATGATCTCTGATTGTTTCCAAGGTAAACCATTCAATATCACAGCAATCCAAGTCTATGCCCTGACCAGTAACGCTGAAGAAACTGAAGTTGAACGGTTCTATGAAGACCTACAAGACCTTCTAGAACTAACACACAAAAAAGATATCCTTTTCATTATATGAGACTGAAATGAAAAAGTAGGAAGTCAAGAGATAACTGGAATTACAGGCAAATTTGGCCTTGGAATACAAAATGAAGCAGGTCAGAGGCTAACACAGTTTTGCCAAGAGAACACACTGGGCATAGCAAACACCCTCTTCCAACATCACAAGAGAAGACTCTACACATAGACATCACCAGAAATCAGACTGATTATATTCTTTGCAGTCAAAGATGGAAAAGCTCTATACTGTCAGCAAAAGCAAGACCAGAGGCTGACTGTGGTCAGATCATGAACTTCTAATTGCCAATTCAGACATAAATTGAAGAAAGTAGGGAAAACCACTAGACCATGTAGGTATGATATAAATCAAATCTCTAATGATTATACAGTAGAAGTGACAAATAGATTCAAGGGATTAGATCTGATAGAGTGCCTGATGCCATTGTACAGGAGACAGGGATCAAGACCATCTCCAAGAAAAGGAAATGCAGAAATGTAAAATGGTTGTCTGAGGAAACCTTACAAATAGCTGAGAAAAGGAAAGAAAAGGAGAAAAGGCAAAGGAGAAAAGGAAAGATACACCCATTTGAATGCAGAATTCCAAAGAATAGCAAGGAAAGATAAGAAAGCCTTCCTCAGTGATCAATGCACAGAAATAGAGGAAGACAATAGAATGGGAAAGACTAGAGATCTCTTCAGGAAAATTACAGATACCAAGGGAATATTTCATGCAAAGATGGGCTCAATAGACAGAAATATATGGACCTAACAGAAGCAGAAGATATTGAGGTGGTAAGAATACATCAAAGAACTATACGAAAAAGATCATTATGACCCAGATAACCATGATTATATGATCACTCACCTAAAGCCAGACATCCTGGAATGTGAAGTCAAGAGGGCCTTAGGAAGCATCACTATAAGCAAAGCTAGTGAAGGCAGTGGAATTCCAGTTGAGCTATTTCAAATCCTAAAAGATTCTGCTGCTAATGGCCACAGGACTGGAAAGATCTGTTTTCATTCCTATCCCAAAGAAAGGCAGTGCCAAAGAATATTCAAACTACTGCACAATTGCACTCATCTCACAGGCTAGCACAGTAATGCTCAAAATTCTCCAAGCCAGGCTTCAAGAATATGTGAACCGAGAACTTTCAGATGTTCAAGCTGGTTTTAGAAAAGGCAGAGGAACCAGAGATCAAATCGCAGACATCTGTTGGATCATGAAAAAAGCAAGAGAGTTCCAGAAAAACATCTATTTCTGCTTTATTGACTATGCCAAAGCTTTTCACTATTGTGGGTCACAACACACTGTGGAAGATTCTTAAAGAGATGGGATTATCAGACCACCTTACGTACCCCCTGAGAAATCTGTATGCAGGTCAAGCAGCAACAGTTAGCACTGGGCATGAAACAATAGACTGGTTCCAGATCGAATAAGGAGTACATCAAGGCTGTATATTGTTACCCTGCTTATTTAACTTATATGCAGAGTACATCATGAGAAATGCTGGGGTGGATGAAGCACAAATTGGAATCAAGTTTTCCAGGAGAAATACCAATAACCTCAGATATGCAGATGACACCACCCTTATGGCAGAAAGTGAAGAACTAAAGAGCCTCTTGATGAAAGTGAAAGAGGAGAATGAAAAAGTTGGCTTAAAACTCAACATTCGGAAAACTAAGATCATGGCATCCAGTCCTATCACTTCATGACAAATAGAAGGGGAAACAATGAAAACAGTGGCAGACTTTATTTTGGGGGGGGGGCCTCCAAAATCACTGCAGATGGTGGCTGCAACCATGAGATTAAAAGACCCTTTGCTCCTTGGAAGGAAAGTTATGACCAACCTAGACAGCATATTCAAAAGCAGAGACACAATAGTGGGAGACTTTAATACCCTACTCATACCTATGGACAGATCAACTAAACAGAAAATTAAGAAAGAAACGCAAACTTTAAATGATACAATAGACCAGTTAGACCTAATTGATATCTATAGGACATTTCACCCCAAAACAATGAATTTCACCTTTTTCTCAAGTGCTCACAGAAACTTTTCCAGGATAAATCACATCCTGGGCCATAAATCTAACCTTGATAAATTCAAAAATATTGAAATCACCAAGCATATTTTCTGACCATAGTGTATTAAAATTAGATCTCAATTACAGGAGAAAAACTATTAAAAATTCCAACATATGGAGGCTGAACAACATGCTTCTGAATAACCAACAAATCACAGAAGAAACCAAAAGAGAAATCAAAATTTGCATAGAAACAAATGAAAATGAAAACACAACAAAAGCAGAGACATTACTTTGCCA
>SJYC01084108.1:0-35716 GCA_006408675.1 Madoqua kirkii | reverse complement strand
TCAAATTGCCAACATCTGCTGGATCATGGGAAAAGCAAGAGAGTTCCAGAAAAACATCTATTTCTGCTTTCTTGACTATGCCAAAGCCTTTGACTGTGTGGATCACCATAAACTATGGAAAATTCTGGAAGAAATAGGAATACCAGACTACCTGACCTGCCTCTTGAGAAACCTATATGCAGGTCAGGAAGCAACAGTTTGAACTGGACATGGACAGACTGGTTCCTAATAGGAAAAGGAGTACGTCAAGGCTGTATATTGTCACCCTGTTTATTTAACTTCTATGCAGAGTACATCATGAGAAATGCTGGACTGGAAGAAACACAAGCTGGAATCAAGATTGCTGGGAGAAATATCAATAACCTCAGATATGCAGATTATACCACCCTTATGGCAGAAATTGAAGAGAAACTAAAAAGCCTCTTAATGAAAGTAAAAGAGGAGAGTGAAAAATTTGGCTTAAAGCTCAAAATTCAGAAAACTAAGATCATGGCATCTGGTCCCATCACTCCATGGGAAATAGATGGGGAAACAGTGAAAACAGTGTCAGACTTTATTTTGGGGGGCTCCAAAATCACTGCAGATGGTGATTGCAGCCATGAAATTAAAAGACGCTTACTCCTTGGAAGACCAACTTAGACAGCATATTCAAAAGCATAGACATTATTTTGTCAACAAAGGTCCATCTGGTCAAGGCTATGGTTTTTCCTGTGGTCATGTATGGATGTGAGAATTGGACTGTTAAGAAAGCAGACACCGAAGAACTGATGCTTTTGAAATGTGGTGTTGGAGAAGACTCTTGAGAGTCCCTTGGACTGCAAGGAGATCCAACCAGTCCATTCTGAAGGAGATCATCCCTGGGATTTCTTTGGAGGGAATGATGCGAAAGCTGAAACTCCAGTACTTTGGCCACTTCATGAGAAGAGTTGACTCACTGGAAAAGACTGATGCTGGGAGGGATTGAGGGCAAGAGGAAAAGGGGATAACAGAGGATGAGATGGCTGGATGGCATCACTGATTCGATGGACGTGAGTCTGAGTGAACTCCGGTAGTTGGTGATGGACAGGGAGCCCTCGCGTGCTGCGATTCATGGGGTCACAAAGAGTCGGACACGACTGAGCAATTGAACTGAACTGAACTGAGCCGTTAGTTGAGAGAGATAAAATGAGAGTGTGATTCAAGGAAGTGAAGCTATCTGAGGGCTGACACTTTTGCATCCTGAGTGATGAAAAGTCACTGGTCCTATGAGGACTCAGGAAACCTGTTACCCATGTGGCCCTCCTTAAAAAAACCTACTTAAAAGTGTAACCTGCACATCCCCGATGGCTCAGAGGGTAAAAGATCTGCCTGCAGTACAGGAGAGAGACATGGGAGACTCAGGTTCAATCCCTGAGTCAGGAAGATCCCCTGGAGAAGGAAATGGCAACCCACTCCAGTATTCTTGTCAGAAAATTCCATGGACAGAGGAACCTGGTGGGCTGCAATCCATGGTGTCACAGAAGAGTTGAACATGACTGAAGCCGCTTTTAAAGCATGTCACCACAGCCAAAGAATCAAAGAACTCATGCATTGAGATGTTAAGGGGTAAAAGAACTGGCAGTGAACACTTAATGTAAAATTAAATCATAATAACTGTTGTCATTCTGGTTTCAAAACACATTGTAATCATAATAGTTAAGGGGAAACTACAGCATAAAAATAATAATTTAACATAAGTAAAGGCAAAAATAGTGACTTGCGACTAAAATTAGAGAATTGATGGTGAGAGGAAAATAGTGTGTATATAATATATATAATATTGTATAATTATAATTTCCTCAAACTTCATAAGAATCAATAGCATATCAACAAATATATATTTAAACATATTAGTTATGAAAGAAAACATTAATTAAACTGAAAACAGACAATATACTTGCATATTGCCAGAGGAGAAGGGAAAAGAAAAAGAAAACATAGACTTTATAACAAAAAATAGATAACAAAACAAACGTCAAAGAAGTGTAAACTGCAAAATGTAAGTTCTTAAGATGACAGACAACTGAATGTGTCTTTTCTGGCAATTTTAAGTGTGATGGACCCCCTATTATATAGGAAAGGAAATATAGTTTGGGTGAAAAATTAAACTATATTCTTTTCACAATAAGTAACTCCCAGTATTTAAAGAGGAAAAAGAGGGACTGTGATTGTGATCCAGTGGTTAAGAATCCACCTTACAAGGCAGGGGACACAGATTCATTCCCTGGTCGGGAAACTAAGATTCCATATGCTGTGGGGCAGCCAAGCCTGTGTGCTCTAGAGCCCTGCACCCGGCTACTGTCTGCAGGTTACAGAGCCCATGTGCTGGACAGGAGAGGCCTAGCACTGCGATTAAAGAAAGCCCTCGTGCCGTCACGTGGATCCAGCACACCAAAAGAAAAGAGACGCAAAAGATTTTTTTTTTAAGTGGAAAATAACATAGGATCTAAAACTATTCTGGAATAATTCATTTATTAAAATTGTTTTAAAATAATAATCAGGGCCTTGAGAATCCCTCTGTCGTGACAATATATACACAATGAAGAGATGCTCCGGAATATTTAGGCATCACATTTGCCCCAGGGAAAGTGCGCACTTTTTCACTGAATCTAGCTTAAGGCCACATTAAGTCATGATCAAAGACACAGTTCAGTATGTAGCTCGTTAATTAGCTTAGTGAGAATATGGTGTTAGTAAGATCAAGGTTTCAGGTCCATTCATCTTGCAGACCTTTTATTTTATTTTTTTGTGGAGGTGAGTAGAGGAGGATGAGAAGGTTCTATCATTTTTTCTAAGAAATCTAACCAGCTGCCTCACAAAATGTAATTTTTGGTCCCAAGTGGAGAGAGTAGATAGAACCAGTACAAATATGTAAGTGTTACTAGAAGAAGAACTCAAAGCACATGCTCTTCTCGTGGCTCATCAATAACGTGTGTTTGTAAATGAAAGAAAACACATCATCACGTATCTGCACATTTTTCAAGATGCTTTCTTAGAAATCCAGGGTCGTAGTTGGTCAGTCATTATGTATATGAATTGAATCAGAGAGAGGGGTATGTGTGGGTGGGTGTGTGTGTGTGTGTGCGTGCACACACGTGCGTTTATATAGCTTTCTTTATAGGCTGCTGCTCTGTTGCTTAGGGGGAAATTTTCATAGATTTACATTTGGTAAATATATCCGTGTCCAAAAAAAGATATGTGTAAAAAGTTGGAATGCCAGCTGACTAAATCAACTCATAAAAACTTCAGTTAAAAGTAAGATATTTTCCACGATTATTTTAAAATACGATGTTTACTGGAAGGAAAGTCCAGAGAATTACCACAGATGAAGTGTGAGTGTATTTCTCCCACTTGTAAATGAGCTCTTATTTCCTACAGTGTATATTCTGGTCCACAATGAGTCATTTTCAACATGTTTCAATTTAACTCCTAATACATTTTTAAACTTGGCAGGCATATTTAGATGAACGTTACTTCCAGTTTTAGAGACTGCTTCTAAATTATACTTCAGTACTGCAGTCATTATGAAAAGTTCTTTCAGTAAAAAGGAAACAGAATTGATTGGAAGTGTTATGTTTTGAAGAAATAAAAATGGTTGTCGTGAATAAAAATCAGATAGTTCAGCTTTTAAAAATTTTGTTACTGCATAACCCTCCTAATATTATCTTAAAGCACTATAAGGTTCTTATTGATAGAAGACACTCAAGAAAAAAATGAGATTTATTTTAGGTAATAAAGTTAATATTTATTGATCTCTTACTATGCCTAGCACTGTTTAAGTGTTTTAAGTATATTAACTTTTTTAATGGCCATATAATAGGTAGTAGTTCAGTTTCTATAAACCATTCATACTTTTTTTTATTACATTACATGGAGCCTGACACATTTCTGGATATACAACTGGTGTTACATGAATGTTTGTAAAAGTTAATAGTTTATGGAGAATTTTACATATGCTGAGTATTTAACAATTCCTGTTTATAAATTTGTGCAATCCTGTGAATCTTACTGTCTTCTGGCAGATTTTAGTTGATCAAACTGTCCAGTGTTACAATTTTAATATCTTTATTTATATCATAGAAATTGTTTACTCTCCGCTTTTATTCCTTTTGGGAACTTTAAAGGTTGCCTAAAGTTTAGAGCTGGGAAAAACTTAGTTATTGAAAACAGTCTACTTATTTAGCAGATGAGGAAAGAATCCTAAATAGGTTATATAACTTGTCCTGAGTTATACTGTGACTAGGAGCAGCATTAGAAGTAGATATGCGTTCTCTTTGTTTCTGTCCCGGTGTTCATTCTGCGACAGAATTGTGTCGTTCCATCAGTAAGCAGAATATGAAGCACAACATGTGTGATGTTAAACAGCATCAGTATGTACATTTTTGCTCTCCGGTACGCATGTTAAAAACAATAACAAAATTCACAATGATACTGTATTAATTTCCTGTGGTTGCCATAATAAATTATCGCAAACTTTGTGACTTAAAACAGCAGAAATTTATTCTGTCAGTCTGAAGGCTAGAAGTCTGAAACCAAGGTGTCTGCAAGGCCATGCTCTCTCCACGAGCTCCAGGGGCACTCTGTTCCTTGCTTCTTCCATCTTCTGGGGCTCCAGGCATTCCTTGCTTCCCTGGCTTGTGGCCACATCTTCTCTAGTCTCTGCCAGTCTTCCTATCCCCTTTTCCTCTGTATGTGTTTTATAAGGATATGTGTGATTGCATTCAGGGCCCACCCAAATAACCCAAGGCAGGCTCTTCCTCTCAGGATATTTGCTTAATCACATCTGCAAAAACCCTTTTTCCATGTAAGGTAATATTGGAACATGGACATGCATCTTGGGGACTGCCCACCATTCAGCCCATTCCATATGCCTTTTAAGTCATTTGAATTAGTATAAAGTTGGATTATCTTTTCAACCTACTAATGTGGCATTTAGAAAATTACTCGATCTTAAATGACACCTGATAGATTCTAGCCTCTGTACCATATGATATGTGACGTATATTTATTCTGAATTGAAAGACATCCTACTTCTAATAATATATTTTTAAGAACATCATGACAGTTACATTCTGAGTTAAAGAGACAGAATTGGATGATTTTAACATAGTGTGGAAATACAAGTTTAAGCTAAGCTATATTAACTTCATTTAGACCATATAATTGCTTTCTTCTATATAGTGAGTACTTTTTGCTTTATTATACTTAAGATTCAATAAGTAAGATCTTTTAATAATACAATGACTTCCATGTTTTATTTTTGTTATACTCATTATTTTCATTCAGCAAAGTTTTAGCCCTTCCTGGTTTTAATAAATGTATGTGTAACCTGTTTATTTCTAAGTCATATGCTGGATACGTGATCATTTAGTTTTTCCTTCTGTAGAAATCATTGTTACTAGTATGAAGAAATTCCAGAAATCATTGTTACCAGATGTGAAGATATTCTCAATTCCTTTTATCCGTTGAAGGGTTTTACTGTAAATGAAGGAAGAAATATAACTATACAATATATAATTCTATGTATCATAGAATTAAATGATACTTATTTTGCAGCTTAAATTCTCAATAAATGTTAACTCTTATTATTTATTCTCACCATCCAGTTAGTTGACTTTTAAACTTTAATTGTGTATTCTCTATTCAGCATAGTAAAGACAAAGGGTTGAAGCAGTCTCTGACTAGATCTGGTAAAACTATTTCATGCAGATAGATAACCTTGACTTTTACAAAACTCTTGGATGAAGGAGGTCCCTTTCCTCAACTTACCATTTATTTTAATCATTAGTAATTCATACTATTGGGATTTCCCTTGCATTATTTGAGAGTTTCAAAACATTGTGTTGGCCAAAAAGTTTGTTTGGATTTTGCCATAACATCTTACAGGAAAAACTTTTTAGCCAGCCCAGTAATATATCCATGTGTTTTTTTAATGGATTTTTTATAACCTTGACTTTTACAAAACTCTTGGATGAAGGAGGTCCCTTTCCTCAACTTACCATTTATTTTAATCATTAGTAATTCATACTATTGGGATTTCCCTTGCATTATTTGAGAGTTTCAAAACATTGTGTTGGCCAAAAAGTTTGTTTGGATTTTGCCATAACATCTTACAGGAAAAACTTTTTAGCCAGCCCAGTAATATATCCATGTGTTTTTTTAATGGATTTTTTTTTTAACTTAAAGGCAATATGTTTTTATTTTACAAGTTAGAAGTCTAATCTGTACATTTGTCAAACGTAGGAAATGAGTTAATAGATAACAGCGAACCTTAACTGACATCCACATATCTATTATTATAATTCAGATGTTTTCCTTTAATTCACTGGAACCCCAAATATGAATTTCTGTTAGCGAGAATATTCATAGATACTCCAAATGTAATGATGCCTATCATTTCTAACATACTTTTGGTCCAAAATACAGAGATGGCAAATGACCAAAAGAATACATCTCTCAGCCTCCAGGCAAGGGTGCACCCAGATCATTCAGGTCAGATAGACTATCCACATGTAAACCTGTAGAGGAATTCATATTCCTGTAAATGACAATGAAATGTTAGCTTTGAAATAGTTTTTTAAAGTAGTTTAGAGGAAAATCACAGTATGGTTAATAGCCTGTCATTTATGAGAATGGAATGTTCTGTATGTTGGTACCACAAGACATGTCTATTCTTATTCATTTCTCATCTTTTGCCATTAGTTAAACTGCATTTGATCCAGAAATAAGTCAACAGATGTTTAAATGGAAAATGTGTTATGAAATCCAACCATTTGTGTATAGTAAGCATAGATTTTTTTTTTTTTGGACCACAAAGTAATAGCACTTGAGGTCCAAAATCAAGTTCTTTAACTAAAATGCTGGTCTCTAATTTTTGAAAATTAAAACCATGAACTGAATGCTTCTAAAGGATAACAGTTTTTTAGCCAGTTTTCCGTGTCACTAGCTACTGTACAATTATGTGTTATCCAATAGCAAATAATGCCTCTTATCATGATAGAAACCACTTCTTGCTCAGCTCTCTTATCTCGCTTAAATAGTAAGCATTACACTTATGAGAAATGGTAAGCTCTAGTAGCCCTTCTGCAGGCTTATGTACCAGTTTTCGTCCCACAAATTTTAAGAACTACCTTTACAAATTAAAGTATGCACAACAAACTGTGGAAAATTCTTAAACATGAGAGTACCAGACCACCTTACCTGCCTCCTGCAAAACCTGTATGCAGGTCAAAAAGCAACAGTTAGAACCGGACATGGAACAACAGACTGGTTCAGAATTGGGAAAGGAGTATGTCACCCTGTGGCACATTATTTAATGTATATGTAGAGTACATCAGGCAAAATGCTAGGCTGGATGAATCACAAGCTGGAATCAAGATTTCCAGGAGAAATGTTAATAACCTCAGATATGCAGATGATACCACTCTAATGGCAGAAAGAAAAAAGGAACTACAGTACTTCTTGATGAAGGTGAAAGAGGAGAGTGAAAAAAAACTGGCTTAAAACTCAACATTCAAAACAGAAAGATCATGGTATCCAATCCCATCACTTCATGGCAAATAGATGGGGAAGAAATGGAAACAGTGACACTTAATTTTCTTGGGCTCCAAAATCACTGCATCAGTGACTACAGCCATGAAGTTAAAGGATGCTTGCTCCTTGGAGGAAAAGCTGTGACCAACCTAGACAGTGTATTAAAAAGAAAAGACATCACTTTGCCAACAAAGGTCCATATAGTCAAAGCCATGGTTTTTCCAGTAGCCATGTACGAATGTGACAGTTGGACTGTAAAGAAGCTGAGCACCAAAGAATTGATGCTTTTGAACTTTGGTGCTAGAGAAGACTCTTGAGAGTCCCTTGGACACCAGGGAGATCCAACCAGTCAATTATAATGGAAATCAATCCTGAATATTTATTGAAAGAACTGATGCTGAAGCTGAAATTCCAATACTTTGACCACCTGATGTGAAGAGCTGACTCATTGGAAAAGACCTTGAAGCTGAGAAAGATTGAGAGCAAGAGAACAAGGGTGTGACAGAGGATGAAATGATTGGATGGCATCACCGATTCAATGGACATGAGTTAGAACAAACTCTGGGAGACAGTGAAGGACAGGGAAATCTGTCATGCTGCAGTCCACAGGGTCACAAAGAATCGGACATGACTGAAAGGCTGAACAACAACAAGATACAGCTTAAGTTTATGCCTTCTTAAACTATACATATGCCTTTGATGGCAGAGAGCACTAGAGCAATGTTGAATTAATGGCTCACACTTTCTATAAGCTTTCAATAAAAAGTTTAGCAATTGTAATTCCTGAGGTTCATTTGAATAGACTATGAAAAAGTTTGTTTTTCTTTTTATGAATTTTATTTATAAAAATGATGCAGTTTGTAAACACTTCTAATTTTTAATTGCTGACACTATCTGATGAATGTTATAAATTTGTACATACATAACTGTGTACCCAAAGTAAAACTCCATACAGCTAAACTCATTTTCCTGTATCATGGAATATTGTTGTTTAGTCATGAAACTGTGTCTGACTCTTTGCAACCTCTTGGACTATAGCTTGACAGACTCCTCTGTCCATGGGATTCTCCAGGCAAGAATACTGGAGTCGGCTGCCATTTCCTCCTCCAGGGGATGTTCCCGACCCACGGATCTAACCTACGTCCCCTACGTTGGCAGGCAGATTCTTTACCAGTGAGCCACCAGGGGAGAATATACTGGATATTGTCATGACTGCCTCTTCCCTGTGAGAATTGAGTATGTACTGCACAGTTTTATGAAATGTTCTCTGCTTCCCTCAATTCTTTAATATCTGAATGAATCTAAGGCTTCCTTCCTGTCAATTTCAAATGTGTAACATTGCTTACCTTATTTCTTTTTGTTTTGAATGTGAGCCAACATTATGAACCCTATACTTTTTTGTAAACTTCAGAAGCAGAAGAGAAATATTTCTCTCCCTATGCTTTCAGAGGAGAATGTATGTATGTATGTTGTACTCAGATTTCTCTTGGGTGAAGTGTGGACTGTGACAAGAATAATAGAGAGGTAAAATCTCTCCCTAAATTTTTCTTACAATGGACTAGAAAGTGTTCAACTCAGTAGTCATTGAACCTTTGTGCATAACACTGTAGGTGAAAAAATTTCTTAAGATATGATTTCTGTTTCCAAAGAGCTAAAAGAAGAACTGTTATACATATTTATATTTTAAAGCAAAATGTTCTGTATCTCAAGGATCTATACTGGTCTATGAATATCCCTATTTATTTTAAGTAGTATAGGGAATGATCTTTTAGAGGAGGAGGTATGTGAAACAAGCATCTGAAGTTTGAATTTGATATGCAAATTTGAGAGAAGGGCGTTCCCAAAACTTTATAAACCTTCCTAAATGTAGAAGGAAAACAATTAAAGGATTATCCGGAAATAACAAATAATTAAGTCAACTGATTTGGCAAATGTACAGTTAGGCAGAGGAGATAGATAGTTTCATATTCTGGTAGGCCTGAAATAAAAAACAAAGAGCTTATATTCACTTCAGTGAGTTGTGAGGGGTAATGTGATGAGAATCATTTCAGATCATTAACTTGGTAATAAACCATGAAATTAAAAGATGCTTAGTCTTTGGAAGGAAAGTTATGACCAACCTAGACATCATATTAAAAAGCAGAGACATTACTTTGCCAACAAAGGTCCATCTAGTCAAGGCTATGGTTTTTCCAGTGGTCATGTATGGATGTGAGAGTTGGACTATAAAGAAAGCTGAGCACCAAAGAATTGGTGCTTTTGAGCTGTGGTGTTGGAGAAGACACTTGAGAGTCCCTTGGACTGCAAGGAGATCCAACCAGTCCATCCTAAAGGAGATCAGTCCTGGGTGTTTATTGGAAGGACTGATGTTAAAGCTGAAACTCCAATACTTTGGCTACCTGATAAGAAGAGCTGAGTCATTTGAAATAACCCTGATGCTGGGAAAGATTGAGGGCAGGAGGAGAAGGGGACGAGAGAGGATGAGGTGGTTGGATGGCATCGCTGACTCGATGGACATGGGTTTGGGTGGACTCCGAGAGCTGGTGATAGATGGGGAGGCCTGGTGTGCTATGGTTCATGGGGTCACAAAGAGTCGGAACAACTGAGCGAAACTGAACTGAATATATATTCAGAGAAATATATATATATTTGGTGGCTCAGATGGTTAAACGTCTGTCTACAGTGCAGGAGACCCGGGTTCTATCCCTGGGTTGGGAAGATCCCCTGGAGAAGGAAATGGCAATCCATTCCAGTACTATTGCCTGAAAAATCCCATGGACAGAGGAGGCTACAGTCCGTAGGGTCACAAAGAGTCGGACACGACTGAGCGACTTTACTTTTTACTCAGAGTAATTCAGGATACCATGAATGGGAGCATCTGACCCTCAAGTGACAGGTAACCATGGCCTCAGTTGGTGTGATAGCCAAGGGAATAGATGGGAAAATTGGTTCTAGAGATACAGCTAGGGGCTGGAGACTTGTGGAGATTCTCTACCCTGTTCTGTACTCATCACACTTCCTTTCCCAGAGAAAAGAAATTCTTAATATGTTTGGCTCCTGTTCCAAGATGGTTCTGGTCATGCTTCTTGTTTCTGGTCCCTAATCTCTCAGAATCATGAAGACAGGTTGCTCTTCCATTTCCTCTTTTCCTGTGACTAGAAAAACAGGGTTGGAGATCACTTGCACTTCTTGTTAGTCTTTGGCAATGTATACACACGCACTAATGTATTTAGTCTCCAGGAGCCATCCAGAGTTAAGATGGAACTGGGGCTTAATGACTTCTCTTAAGCTGATCCATTCCCATCTACCAGAGACTTCTAAATTGCAGTTTTCACTCACGAGACCAGCTGAATAACAGTCGTGATTCTGTTTCCCATTTGCTCCTGGCCTCTTTGCACCTGTTTTTGTTTTTGTTTTTTTTTTTTAAGGAACATCATGCTGACGGTGCTTATTTTAATGGATCATTAGATATTTCTTAGATCTCCCCAAATGTCATCTTAACAGCACCCAATCCCACTGTCTCCACAAACAAGTGGATCCTATGGTCTGCACATATTAGAGGCAATATAATTTATGGTTCAGATTACTATTTCCAGATGTAGATTGCACAGTTTGTGATAATTGCTCCATCATTACTGAGTACATGACTTAAGGAAAGATGTTTAACCTCTGTGCCTGTTTCCTCGTGTATAAAATGACAATAATAGTAACTTAATCATAGAATTGTTGTGAAGACTAAATTGGTGTTTGGCATAGAGTTTGCCACATAATCAACATTAAACAATAGTTACTGTGGTTAGTAAAGATTCAGTAACTAACTAGATTTGTGTGTTTGGGGGCACTTATCAGTGATTTCTACAAAATTTGGGGTAGTGAAGTTGACAGTAATTTCATAAGACTTTGTGAAAGCAGAAGTGATTCATGGATGAATGACGGTTATGATACTGATTTAGGACTTGTACTTAAAGCTCTAACACATCACTGACATAATAAAAATATCATAAATGGGAATAAGGATCTCAAGCCTGGGAGAAAGATTAGACTATAAGATAAAAATTGGGGACATGTCAACATTGCTGAATCTTGGAGTAAGAACTGTGAAATTTGAGAAGAGATTTAATGAGTGCTAAATACTTTCTGTGGATTAGATACTCTGTCAAATGTTTTGAGAGGTTTTTTTTTTCCTTCTTTGATTTTTTTTTCTCAATTTTTATTATTTCTCACCAATGGCTATTTTTTAAGTGAGGAAATTAAGGCTGAAGTATATTGTTTTCTTAAAGTATCATAGCTGAAATCTATAAGCAAGCTATTAAACTAATCTCTAGCAAGGTTGCAGAACACAGGGTCATGATGAAAATAAGTTGATTATATCTCTGTATACTAGTGATTAAGTAGTTGAAATTTTTGAAAATTAAAAGTCTTTTAGTACTTACTGTTTGTAACAGCATCAAAAATGCTAAATACTTAAGATAAAATTAACAAAATATGAAGCAAGTATATGACACTGAAAATTAGTAAATATTGCTGAGAAAAAGTGAGGCAGACCTAAATGAATAGATACATCACATTCCTAGATTGGAATGCTGAATATTGCTAAAGTGTCAGTTGTCATCAAAGTGATTGATGGATTCAGTGCAATTGTGATGAAACATTCAGCAGGTATTTAGTTGGAAATGAGAAGCTAACCTAAAATTTACATAGGAATTTACAGGACCCAGAATATCCAAAATAATTTTTTAATGTGAAAGTGCCAGTATAATTCAATAAAGAATTATATAATCTTTTCAGCAACGTGCTAGAACATTTTGATATCCATGTGCAAAAAACTAAATCCATGTGCACTAAACTACCTCAAAATATAAAAATTAATTTGTATTAGATACATTTTGGGCAGATGTTTTCTGCAACTCTGTGATTTGTCTGCCTTTTCCTTTTTTATCAGAAGAGCAAAAATTTCCTTTTTCATGAAGTGCAGTTTAACAACTGTTTTCTTTATGGTTCAGCAGCACTCATAGATCTAAATATAAGGACAAACAGATACACACACAAAAAAAAAATACAGCAAATCTTATTAATCTTAGGTTAATCAAAGATCACGTAAATAGGACACAAAGAGTGTGAACGGTAAAGAAAACAGTTGTTCAACTGGACTTCATGAAAAAGGAAATTTTTGCTCTTCTGATAAAAAAGGAAAAGTCAGGCAAATCACAGAGTTGGAGAAAACATTTGCCCAAAACATATCTAATAAAGAACTTGTACCCAGAATACTTACAACTTAATTGAGAATATAAACTTTCCACTTACAAAGTGGCCAAGGTTTGAATAGACATTTCATGAAAGGAGAAATGCAAATAACCAATAAGCAAAAGAAAAGATACTCAATATCATCACTCATCAGGAAAATGAAAACTAAAACCACAATTAGATACCACAACAACCAGAATGCTACAATCTAGAAGGGCTAGACTTTAAAATACAAATAATACCAGATGTTGGCAAGACTGTGGATTAGCTGGACTGTCTACACATTGCTGGTGCTAATATGGAGTGGTACAGTCACTTTAGGGAACAGTTTGGCAGTTTCCTATAAAGTTGAGCATTAACTTACTGTATGATTCAGCAGTCCTACTTCTGGTTATTTACCCAAGAGAAATAAAAACGTGTGTCCACAAAGGGCCTGAATGTAAATGTTTATAGCAGCTTTATTCATAATGATCCAAAACTGAAAACAGCCCAAATACACGTCAAATCGTGAATTAATGAGCAAATTTTGGTATATTAATTCTCTGGAAAACTACCCAGCAAGAAAAGGAACCAACTACTCAACTCCATTGGTAAGTCTTTTTAAAATGTAGTATGCTGAATGAAAGAAGGCAGTTAGAAAAGGCTGCATACTATTTGACTTCATATATGAAACATTCTAGAAAAGGCAGAACTAATGACTGATGATCAGTCACCAACAGCCAGAGGTAGGTTGAAGGAACTGACTTCAAAGTAGCACAGGGAATTTGGGGTTTTGATGATAATGTGGTTTGATTGTGGTCCTGGTTGCATGACTGTGAACATTTGCCAAAACTCAGACTTTATACTTAAAATTGATTTGTCTGCTCTAGGTCTTAGTTGTGATATGTGAGGATCTTCGGGCATGTGGGATCTATTATAGTTATCTGACCAGGGATTGAACCCTGCATTGGGATCATGGAGTATTAGCCACTAGACCACCTGGAAAGTCCCAAGCTAATTTTTTTAAGGTGATTAAAAAAGGTGTAGCCAAAGAGTGGTATGCCAATATTCAAATTTATTTCTTTACTTTTATGGCAGGGGTGGGAGAATCAGACAAAAAATGATAGAAATTTTAAGATCTCTATTTTCAGATGACTTGTAAGAGTGAAAACTAGTAAGAGGCTAAATTGTGACGATGCAAAACCAGCACTATAAACAAATAGGAAAGAAGGGTCATTAGTTTAAAGAGCTGACAGAGTTAAGAAAAAGTTGAGCTTTGTAAAATTTTTTAGGACACTAGAGAGCTTAGCAGATTTGTAAGCAGAGGAGACTCACTATGACAGAGAAAGTTTGAAAATGTAATCAAGTGATAATTGAGGAAATCAAAGTGCTTTGGTATCAAGAGGTCAATTGGAGAACTATGATCCTTTGAACCGGAAAAGGAACATTTTCAGGGATAGAAGCACTAGAAAATTAGGATATAAAGAGGTTTAGGGTAGAGAGGAGAAAGAAACCTTTGCTGGATAGGTAACTGATCTTAGCAAAGAAGGAGTCATCAAAGGAGAGTGAAGAAGGCTCTAAATGACCCAAGGTCATAATAAAAGATAGCATTTTGGGGGAACACTCAGTATAGAAAATAGAATAGTCTAATAGATATGGATACATTTTTTTCCAAGCATCAGTAAGAGTTAGGTCATAAACCTCATTAGCACGTTGTCACTAGTGTTCCAGAGCTACTTTTAATTCAAATCAGAGCTAAAGCAAATCTAGCCTGCCATCTGTTTTAGTACAGCCTGCAAGCTAAACACGGATTTTTATATTCTTTAATTATTAGAAAAAAATCAGAATATGTCATGACATATGAAATTCAAATGTTAGTGTCCAAAATAAAATGTTATTGGAACACAGCTACAGTCATTTCCTTATGGACCATCTATGACTTCTTTCAAGCTACAGCTGCACAAAGCCCAAGTTTTTTGCTTCTAGACCTTTACAGAAGAAATTTGCTGATTCCTCATCTAAAGCATTTAGGCTAGCTTTTCAGTAGCTCCCACAAGTAACAGTGGTCATTATCCATCTTCTCTGCAGCCATTCCCAGTTCTGAGTAGGCAGGTTACCATTTGTAGATTACTTCATGGATATCAGGGTGCTCTTCCCAATGCATCTCTTTAGGTGGGCTAACGAAAAATTATTTGACTTTGAAGACATAGTTCTGTGTCTTGACACAGATAAGATATTCACATTCTACTAACTGGAAACAAACAAAAAAAAACAAGTTCTGTGCTTGCAAAATTGCTGTATTTCAAGTAATTAGAATATTTTATGGTTCATGTGAAGCATAGTACAACATAAGCCAGATTGAAAACTGCAATTTGTTGGCCAGGAAAGCATGTAAGGTCACCTGTCATTTTATCCATGAGAGGCCTTTTTTTGTTTGTTTTTAGAAAAAGGGTTGGCGATCTTGAGTATTTAATTTCATTCAACAAATACTTAGTGTTTACTATACCACCACAATTTTAAGCATTTTACTGGTATAAGCTCACTTAATCCTCATAACATGATGAAATAACTATAATTATTAACATTTTATAACTATGGAAACTGAGACACAGGTAGTTAGGGGCAGTTGTGGATCCATTGCAATCTAGTTTAGAATCCTTGCTTAATTTAATTATATGTCAATATTTAAAATTGCAGTTTATAAAAGAGTACTTTAGTCTCATCACATGAACCTTCAGTATCACTTGAGATACTTTTTGAATCAATTAAAATGGTTTTCCAAAATATCATCTGCACTGCTTTTTGTATTTTTTCATTTTTGGAATCCTTAGATGGTACTGTTGCCAAATTTTCATCTTTTGCCACAGTACCCTTTCCAAAAGGTTTTTTTTTTCCATTTGCTCTTTGGTGTGTTTGTGATCTTCACCACGTGATTGATTATGTTTCATTTGTAAAATAATCTTTGACATCTGCTTTGGTTGTAAGGCAGCATCCCAGAAATAATTATTAAATGTGTTAAGTGTCTTTGCCTCTATATTTATTGAATCCTTCAAGAAGATAGTATCAGCATCAAAATTTGCGTTGATTATAGTCTTTACAAGCTAGTGTGCCCTTCCTACGCAGTGTTTTACTTTCAAAGTAAAGTTATTGAGAGAATTTTCAATGGAAAGGATATTATAAAAACTCAAAGAAAAAGTGACCCTTTGCCTTCAGGATGGTTTTTGAGGGAAAGGCCTCATCTTACATTCACACCTGTACTATAGGTGTTGATGGGCAGGGAGCCAACTTTGTCCAAAGCAAGAGAAGTAACTTTTCTCTCTAGACTTCCTTCTAGAAAGAAAGTGAAATTGAAGTCGCTCAGTTGTGTCTGACTCTTTGCAACCCTACCAGGCTCCTCCATCCATGGGATTTTCCAGACAAGAGTACTGGAGTGGATTGCCATTTCCTTCTCCAGAGAATCTTCCCGACCCGGGGATCGAACCCGGGTCTCCCGCATTGTAGGCAGACACTTTACCATCTGAGCCCCCAGGGAAGCCTGCCTTCTAGCATCCATAGTGCCTTTAATGACCTGAGCCTCCTTAAACTCCACACCTAAACCCGTGTTTACTCTGCCCATGAGAAGCCATTGTGTGTTTGACTCTTTCCATGAACAGCCCTAGCCTGTTTTATCTTCTCTTTCAACTTTGTCTCTGCAGTCTTCCTTCTATAGTCGTGTCTGTCCACACTTAACCTGCCAACAGTATGTTGCTGGAGATTGAGTATGTCTTTTTGGTACATACTTACTTTCACTGAAATTTTTTTCTCTCTTGGACACAGGATGTTCTAAGAGAAGAGCCCAGAAATTTGAGGCAGATCTGGGTACAATTTCCAGCTTTGTTCCTTCCTTGGGCAAGTTATTAACTTTTTCAAGTCTCAGTTTCTTTATCTCTAACAAGAGAGTAATCCACAACTCTGTGTTAGTTTTAGAGATGATTAAGTAAAAAAAAAAAAAATGTATCCATGGATAGCAAATACAAACATAAGGCACTAAATTATTGAGCTTTGTTCCTTTGTAGTGGTCTGTACGCATGCTGACAGGAGTCACGCCAGTTCAAGTTTTCTTACAGTAAAATCCTTTAGAGTTCATCTCTGACTGATTTGTTAAGTCTGTATTTATTTGGCTCTGTCAGGTCTTGGTTGTGACATGTGGGCTCTTTTTAGTTGTGGCATGCGAGCTCAACTGTGGCGTGTGAACTCTTAGTTGTGGTGTGTGGGGTCTAGTTCCCTGATCAGAGATTGAACCGGGCCCCCTGCATTGGGAGTGCAGAGTCCTAGGCACTGGACCACCAGGGAAGATCACAAGCCTTCCTCTAGCCTAATATTAGAAAGTGGAGGCTTTGAGTCTTGGTTAGAATAACAAGTAAGAAAAAAGGAAGAGGCAGTGGACCCTAATAAAAGTGCCAGCCTTCTTCCAGGCTGGGGCTTTCCTGGTGGCTCAGACAGTAAAGAATCTGCCTGCAGTATAGGAGAGCTGGGTTCGATCCCTGGATTGGGAAGATCCTCTGGAGAAGGAAGTGGTTACCCACTCCAGTATTTCAGCCTGGAGAATCCATGGACAGAGGAGCCTGGCAGGCTGTAGTCCATGGGATCACAAAGACCTGGACACAACTGAGCAACTAACACTTTCACACTTTTCCCCCAGCCTCCTGAGAAGGAACTTAAACACTTCCTGGGCTGGAAGGGTACAGGAAAAGTATAGAGAGAGAGCTGGGGCTCCAGAAAATACTTAAGGAGAGAAAGCATTTCTTCACAGTACTAATGTGAGATTTTTAAATTTTTTTTTCATTCAATTAATACTTATTTTCTTTGATTATATTAAATACTTTATGTTTATTAGCCATAGGTAGACACTTAAATAAACACCTCAGTATGCAAAGAATTTCTGAAATTTTATACGCATTTGACAGACAGCCATAGAAAGATAAAAAGTATGGTCATAGCATGATGTGTTAACTATGTTAAAGGCATGATATTTTATTGTATATCCACTTGTTTGAAAATCCTGAGGTCGTATCGTATAGGAAAACTGTTAAGCAATTATTTAGTCCATTAAGTCTAAGAACTTTAGAGAGGAGAAGGTAGACATAACAGAGTGATTTAGTTCTTCTCATTACTGTGTTTTGTTTTTCTTCTTCTTGTCTGTTTTACATGCCGTCATGATAGACATTCTTGTGGGTAGGCGCGTGAGTCGCACTTATATTTTTTAACCTTGTGTCCATTTTGCAACAATTTTAATCATTACAGAACCTAGATGTATCATGCTATATGCTATCGTATCACACAAACTTTGCTCCGTTTGCATTTCTGTTTTAAAAATATTTTTTGAATGTTGTCACGTCTCCATCTACCACCTTAGTCATTAGGTAAACTGCATTTTTAGAAACTTTAATCTTTCTTGTAGCTCATTCGTGCCTATCCTATCATTTTGGTTTTTTCCTTCCCTTCACTTCCTGTAATTTGTTTTTATCTTAAACTGACACCCAAACCTGGAAATAGTCATCTTAATTCACTCATCTTGTCATATTTCAGGAAAGACTGTCGCTCATCAGATTCATTTATGATACTTTTGTGTTTTCTATCCTGGCTTGGACCAACAATAATTTCAGTTTTGTAACACATAAAATGGTTAATATGAGTCTGTTTATTCAGTAAAGAGTCATTAAGAGCTTATTACATACCAGCTGATACACTAGATCCTAAGAATCCAGAGATACATAAAACTTGAATAACTAGAATAACTTGTATTTTAATTGTAGAAGGCACTGTTGTATGCTTTTCACATATATTTGCTCGTTTAGTCAGCTTGAACTCAACAGTCCCAAGTCTGTGCTCAGAGATGGAGCCATGGCATCTGAATTCTTACAGGTTCCAGAGGCGATGCTGATGGTTGGCTCCTTTAGCCTATTTTCAAAACACGCTTATATAAGTTAAGTTGTAGATTTTGCCTGTTAATAGGAAGTTTGTCTAAATAAATGACCTTTATTTTCCATCTTGCCTCATACGGTACTTTGTGTGTTAGCTGTAATAAGTTGATTTCCATTCTTTGCCCTATATCTTGGGGGAAAGTGGGGCAAACCCTACATTCTGCTACTGTTCATACCTGACACTGTTCTTCATAAAAACTCGCCCCAAAAGTGTTTTTTCTGAAGACTTTTTATTTTTAAGACATTATTTTTTTAGAGGAGTTTTAGGCTCACAACAAAATTGAGAGGAAAATACATAAAGCAAACTATATAATTATTTTTAGATTTGACTTTTTAATGTTCTGACTATTTTTCTTTAATGTGCTTCACACTACATTAAAAAGTCGATATTGAATGCAGCATGAGATAGTTTTGAGTACTCCAATGCACTGATGTAATAAATACTCTTAGTTCAGAGGATGATTGAAGTTGAATTTTAAGTGTTGTCACGTTGCCACAAAAGAGAAAACAGCTACACATTCAAATACTGTTATAAAATATTTTACTCTAATTTTATCTCATGCATGCTTTGAGTTATTTTAAGGCAGCATTCCTTTCATTATATTTGTTTCACTTAAGTACTTACTTTTATCTTCACATACCTGGTACCAATTTTTTGCCTTTATAGATGGCCAAATATTACTACATATTGTTTATTAATGACATTACATATTTTATTTGATCATGATATGATAGATGCATTGAATTACTCTTAATGCATGCTTGAAATTCTTATAAATCCATGGTACAGTTGTTAAACATACTCAGCGTTTTTAACTCAGCAAAAGAAGCTCTCTCACATTCATTGAAGAATTAGCTTGTAAGCCAAAAATGACAGATGTAGTATTACAGCTGAGATGTGGACTTGTTGAAAAAAGCATCTTAATGGCAGAAACATTTGGACAAATACCCAAATGCCTTTTAAATTCCTTTCTCATGTCCTGTAGTAATCATTGTTGTAATACTGATAGTTGTTTTGTAAGTTTTTACTACCTGCTTTTTTTTTTTTCAGTTTAGAAAATTTCACACTTGAAATGACCAGAGTTACTAGAATTCTGTTTCTCTGTAACATAATATGTGTATCTTTAAACTACTCTTCTAATTTTCACTGAAAATAGTTTGGATTCAGTATCTAAGTATACATTTTAAAATTTTGTAATACTGAGAACACAAAAAAATGAAAGAGAACAGTTAGTAGAACAATAGGTAGCAATAATGTATAAAAGTAAAATCTCAAATTACATGTTTCGTTTTAATGTCAATGAAAAGAAAGCAATTTCAAATATATTCATTGTTGTAAGCATGTTTTTGACCTTTAGAACTTTCATACAGGCACCATGGTCCTATCAGTAAATTTCTTTCCTTTACAAACAGTGATTCTCAGTTAGAAAACAGACACTTCCCTCCGGGTCAGTATATTACAGGTTAGCGAGTTGGTATATAATCTGAATAAGACGAGATTTTGGTATACTCACCTTTCCAACTGATATATATATATATATTGATATAATTGAAGAGTATAACTATATATTTAAATATTAAACATGTAGTGATATGATGTTATTTATAAAGGAAAACCTGTAGATATTTGACAAATCCTCCTTTGAAAATTGACTTATAAGTTGTGATATCATTAAGTATAAATATAAATGTGTATATAAATATGCATTAATTTGAAATATATAAAACTACATAAAATTTTGGGTTTTGTTTTGTTTGCTTTTTAAGTATATTTATTTATTTATTTATTTTGGGTTGCACTGGGGTGTGCAAGGCACACAGGCTCAGCAGTTGCGGCTCGCAGGCTCTAGAATGTGGGCTCAGTAGTTGTGGCACATGGGCTTAGTTGCTCAATGGCATGTGGAATCTTCCCAGACCAGGATCGAACCCATGTCCCCTGCATTGGCAGGTGGATTCTTATCCACTGTACCACCAGGAAAGTCCTGTTTGCTTTTTTTTTAAATAATTTTATTCATTTCTTTATTTTTGGCTCTGCTGGGTCTCTGTTGCTGCCCGGGCTTTTCTCCACTTGCAGCGAGTAGCGGCTGCTCTGTGTTGCAGTGCACAGGCTCTCATTGCAGTGGCTTCTCTTGTCGCAGAGCACAGACTCCAGGGCTCAATAGTTGCAGCATGTGGCCTCAATAGTTGTGGTTCCCAGGTTCCAGAGCACAGGCCCAGTGGTTGTGGCACATGGACTTAGTTGCTCCATGGCATGTGGGATCTTACGAGACCAGGGATCAAACCCTTGTCTCTGGCATTGGCAGGTGGATTCTTTAACACTGAGCATTCAGGGAAGCCTCTGTTTGCTTTTTTAAAGTAACAAATTAGAAATTGGAGATTGGTTCTGGTACAGCAGGAGTGCTTATTTCTGGCTTCAGAGATCTTTCAAGTGTTTTCAGGATATTAAAAAACTAAACTGATATCATATACTTCATCCCTTCAGTTCAGTTCAGTTCAGTCGCTCAGTCATGTCCAACTCTTTGCAAGCCCATGAATCGCAGGACACCAGGCCTCCCTGTCCATTACCAACTCCTGGAGTTCACCCAGACTCACATCCATTGAGTCAGTGATGCCATCCAGCCATCTCATCCTCAGTCGTCCCCTTCTCCTCCCGCCCCCAACCCCTCCCAGCATCAGAGTCTTTTCCAATGAGTCAACTCATCACATGAGGTGACCAAAGTACTGGAGTTTCAACTTTAGCATCATTACTTCCAAAGAAATCCCAGGGTTGATCTCCTTCAGAATGGACTGATTGGATCTCCTTGCAGTCCAAGGGACTCTCAAGAGTCTTCTCCAACACCACACTTCAAAAGCATCAGTTCTTCGGCACTCAGCTTTCTTCACAGTCCAACTCTCACATCCATACATGACCACAGGAAAAACCATAGCCTTGACTAGATGGACCTTAGTCGGCAAAGTAATGTCTCTGCTTTTGTATATACCATCTAGGTTGGCCATAACTTTTCTTCCAAGGACTAAGCGTCTTTTAATTTCATGGCTGCAGTCACCATCTGCAGTGACTTTGGAGCCCCCAAAAATAAAGTCTGATACTGTTTCCACTGTTTCCTCATCTATTTCCCATGAAGTCATGGGACCAGATGCCATGATCTTCGTTTCCTGAATGTTGAGCTTTAAGCCAACTTTTTTGCTCTCCTCTTTCACTTTCATCAAGAGGCTTTTTAGCTCCTCTTCACTTTCTGCCATAAGGGTGGTGTCATCTGCATATCTGAGATTATCGATATTTCTCCTGGCAATCTTGATTCCAGCTTGTGTTTCTTCCAGTCTAGTGTTTCTCATGATGTACTCTTCATAGAAGTTAAATAAGCAGGGTGACAAGATACAGCCTTGACATACTCCTTTTCCTATTTGTAACCAGTCTGTTGTTCCATGTCCAGTTCTCACTGTTGCTTCCTGACCTGCATACAGATTTCTCAGGAGGCAAGTTAGGTGGTCTAGTATTCCCATCTCTTTCAGAATTTTCCACATTTCATCCCTTATTTGGCTAATAAATAAACACTTCAATTTTGAGAAGTAAAATATATGTCAGCCATAATTATTTAAATGGAGGGTGCTTAAGTTTACATTTTTTAAATTGCTCATATCAAACATTTTTTAGTTGCCTTTAAAAATTACTTTTAAGTCAAACCACATAATGTAAAAACAACTTTCTTTCCACCTTTCACATCTCCAACATTGTGATCTGCTGCATAGAAAATGGAAAGAATGAGGTAGAGGCATGGAAAGATCCCCATATTCTTAGATGAAAAATAGTTTATAGAGTGTATGTGACATGTTGCCATTAAAAAAAATAAAAGAAGATTGATATATCCTTCTGTGTACATGTATTGCTTAAAAAGAAAAAAGAAATTCTCAAAGAAGATGCACAGAAAAGTGGTAAATAGGAGGTCTTTAATCTTTACTTGGGGCTTCCCAGGTGTCACTGGTGGTAAAGAACTCGTCTGCCGATGCAAGAGACAAGAGATGTGGATTCAATCCCTTGATAGGAAGATCCCTTGGAGAAGGAAATGGCAACCCACTCCAGTAATCTTGCCTGGAAAATGACATGGACAGAGGAGCCTGGCAGGCTATAATCCATGGGGTCACAGAGAATTGGACATGACTGAAGCAACTGAGCAAGCAAATGTTTACTTCTAATAGTTGAAGTCTTTCCCTAAGACTGGATGTGATACAGAATTAAAATTAAAATCTTCCAGTTTATGTTTTAGTTTTGTTCTTAACTGGTAAATATAATTCTTTATTTCCTTTATTCGCCAGGTCAATCTATTTTTGTTGGACTTCTTTGACTTTGCTCATGGGTGTATATGTATATGCGTATATAACATTATTTTAATTATTGTTTGCCTGATTTTGTAACTGCCATTTGCCTGGGGTTCATTTTTGGTTTCTCATTTTTGGATATTTGTTTTAGTCTCACTTAACGCCATAACAAACCACTTGTGGAATCTTTTTTCCTGACCAGAGATCAAGCCATGAGCCTTTGGAGTATGTGCCTGACTCCAAGACCCTAGACTACCAGAGAACTAACCTTAGGGAGTTTCAAATAGTGAGAACTCACACAACAGAAACCACCTGAATACAGGATCCTGCATCACCCAACCACCAGTAGCACCCTCTGCAGGACACCTCATGTAAACAACAAACAAAACAAAAATACAAACCTAATCATCAGCAGATAGTATTACCACCTCACTCAACCTTGCCTGTCAGAGGAAAAACAAACAAAAAGCACAAAAATCTCACCCTGTACGAAGCTTACACAAACCACTGGACCAACCTTAGGAGGACAGAAACCAAAAGGAAGAAAGAATTCAACCTTGAAGACTGGGAAAAGGAGACCTCAAACACAGTAAGTTACAAAAAATAATGAAAAGGCAGAGAAATACTACACAAATGAAGAAACAAACTAGAAACACAGAAGTCCAAATAAATGAAGAGGAAATAGGCAAACCACCTGAAAAGAATTCAGAATAATGAGAGTAAAGATGATCAAAAACCTTGAAAACAAAATGGAGAAAACGCAAGAATCAATTAACAAAGATCAAGAAAAATTAAAGAATAAACATACAGAGATAAACAACACAACTACTGGAATTAAAAATACTCTAGAAGGAATCAACCAGAGTATCTGAAGCAGAAAAATGAATCAGTGAGCTGAAAGATAAAATGATGGAAATAGCTTATGAAGAGCAGAATAAAGTAAAAAGAATGAAAAGAACTGAGGATAGTCTCAGAGACCTCTGGGACGATATCAAACACACCAGCATTCGAACTCTAGATCTGAAGAAGTCCAAGAAGAAGAGAAAAAGATAAGATATGAGAAAGTTTTTTGAAGAGATTATAGTTGAAAATTTCCCCAACATGGAAAAGGAAATAGTCAAGTCCAAGAGGCACAAAGAGTCCCATGCAGGATAAACCCAAGAAGAAACACACAGGACACACACTAATCAAACTAACAGGCTAAACACAAAGAAAGACTTAAGAGCAGCAAGGGAAAAGCAACAAGTAACATACATGGGAAACCCCATATGCTTAACAGCTGATCTTTCAGCAGAAACTCTGCAGGCCAGAAGGAAATGGCAGGGTATATTTAAAGTACAGAAAGGGAAAAACCTACAACCAAGATTACCGTACCCAGCAAGGATCCTATTCAAAATTGAAGGAGAAATAAAAAGTTCTTAAGACAAGCAAAAGTTAAGAGAATTCAGTACCACCAAACCAGCTTTACAACAAATGTTAAAGGGACTTACGTAGTTAAGAAATGCAAGAGAAGAAAGATGATCTACAAAATCAACCCTAAACAATTAAAATGGCAATAGGAACATATATGTCAGTAATTACTTTAAATGTAAATGGATAAATGCTTCAGCAAAAAGATAGACTGGCTGAATGGATACAAAAATAAGACCCATATATATGCTGTCTACAAGAAACCCACTTCAGACCTCAAGACATGGAGTCTGATACAAATGGGAAGTGAAAGAAAGCTGGAATAGCAACCCTCATATCAGACAAAAGAGACCTTAAATGATCAAGGGATCAATTCAAAAGGAAGACATAAAGATTATAAATAATCTATGCACCTAATATAAGGAGCACCTCAACACATAAGACAAACACTAACAGACATAAAAGGAGAAATTGACAGTAACACAATAATAGTAGGAGACTTTAACACCCTACTCACACCAATGGACAGATCATCAAAACAGAAAATTAATAAGGAAACACAAATCTTAAACGATACATTAGATGAGATGGATCTCATTGTTATCTTCAGGCTATTCCATCCAAATGCAGAAGAATACACCTTCTTCTCAAGTGCACATGGGACATTCTCCAGAATAGACCAGTTCTTGGGTCATATATCAAACCTCAGTAAATTTAAGAAAATTGAAATAGTATCAAGCATCTTCTACCACAACACCATGAGAGTAGATATCAATTGCAAGAAAAAAACTGTAAGAAACACAAACACATGGAGATTAAACAACACATTTCTAAATAACCAACCAGTTACTAAAGAAATCAAAAGAGAAATCAAAAAATTTTTAGAAACAAATGAGAATGAAAACATGACAACTCAAAACCAGCCAAAGCAATTATAAGAGGGAAGTTTATAGCAGTACAGTCCTACCTCAAGAAACAAGAAAAACATCAAATAGGCAATCTAACTTTGCACCTAAAACAACTGGAAAAAGAACAACAACAGCAACAAAAAAAGTAGAAGGAAAGAAATCATAAAGATCCAAACAGAAATAAAAGAAAAAGAAATGAAGGAAACAACAGTAAAGATTAATAAAACTAAAAGCTGGTTCTTTAAAAAGATAAGCAAAGTTGACAAACCTTTAACCAGATTCATCCAGAAAAAAAGAGAGAAGAATCAAATCAACAAAATTAGAAATAAAAAGGAGAGGTTACAAAAGACAATGCAGAAGTGCAGAGGAATTTAAGAGACTTTTCTGAACAGTTATATGGAAATAAAGTGAGTAACCCGAAGAAATAGACAGATTCTTAGAAAAGTTCAATCTTCCAAGACTGAACCAAGAAGAAATAAAAATTATGAACAACCCAATTACAAGCAGTGAAATTGAAGCTGTGATCAAAAATCTCCAAAAAACAAAAGCCCAGGACCAGATGGCTTCACAAAAGAATTTTATCAAACATTTAGAGAAGAGCTAATGCCTATCCTTCTAAAACTCTTTCAAAAAATTGCAGATGAAGGAATATGTCCAAACTCATTCTATGACGCCACTATCACACTGATACCAAAACCAGACACAAAAAAAGAAAACTACAGGCCAACATCACTGATGAACATAGATGCAAAAATCCTTAACAAAATTTAGCAAACAAAATTCAGGAAAACATCAAAAAGCTCATACACCATGACCAAATTGGGTTTATTTCAGAAATGCAAGGATTCTTCAATATACACAAATCAATCAATGTGATACACCATATTAACAAATTGAAAGACAAAAACCGTATGGTGATAGATACAGAAAAGGCCTTTGACAAAATTCAGCACCCATTTATGATGAAAACTCTTCAAAAACTGGACATAGCCTGCCTCAACATAGTAAAAGCCATATAGGATAAGACTGCAGCAAACATTATTTTCAATGATGAAAAACTGAAAGCATTCCCCCTAAGATCAGAAACAAGAAAAGGATGTCCAGTTTCACCACTATTATTCAACATAGTTTTGGAAGTTCTAGCTATAGCAATCAGAGAAGAAAAAGAAATAAAAGGAATCCAGATCAGAAAAGAAGTAGAGCTCTTCCTGTTAGCAGATGACACAATATTGTACATAGAAAGCCCTAAAGATAGTAGCAAAAACGTAGTAGAGCTAATCAGTGAACTGAGCAATGTTGCAGGACACAAAATCAATACACAGAAATCACTTGCATTTTTATACACTAACAATGAAAAGTCAGGGAAATTAAGGAATCAATCCCATTCACCATTGCAGCAAAAAGAATTAAATATCTAGGAATAAACTTACCTAAGGATACAAAAGAGCTGTGCACAGAAAATTATAAGACACTAATGAAAGAAATCAATGATGTCATAAATAGATGGAGAGATATTCCATGTTCCTGAGCAGGAACAATGGAGAAATGTCTATTTAGGTCTTTTTCCCACTTTTTGATTGGGCTGTTTGTTTTTCTGGCATTTTCACAACTAGACTACCAAATACAATATTCAGTTTCAATGCAATCCCTATCAAGTTACCAATGGCATTTTTCACAGAACTAGAACAAAAATTACACAATTCATATGGAAACACAAAAGACCCCAAATAGCCAAAGTAGTCTGAAGAAAGAAGAATGGAGCTGGAAAAATCAACCTTCCTGATTTCAGATTATACTACAAAGCTACAGTCATCAAGACAGTATGGTCCTGGCACCAAAACAGAAATTTAGACCAATGGAACAAGATAGAAAGCCCAGAAATAAACCCATGCACTTACAGATACCTTAATTTTTGACAAAGGAGGCAAGAATATACAATAGGGCAAAGACAGCCTCTTCAATAAATGGTGCTGGGAAAACTGGACAGCTACATGCAAAAGAATGAAATTAGAATACTTCCTAACACCATACACAATGATAAACTCAAGATGCATTAAAGACCTAAATGTAACACCAGAAACTAAAACTCTTAGAAGAAAACATAGGCAAAACACTTTGACATAAAGCAAGATCCTCTATGACCCACCTCCTAGAGTAACAGAAATAAAAACGAAAGTAAGCAAGTGGGACCTGATTAAACTTAAAAGCTTTTGCACAGCAAAGGAAACTATAAGCAAGTTGAAAAGACAACCCTCAGAATGGGAGAAATAATAGTAAATGAAAAAACTGACAAAGGATTAATTTCCAAAATATACAAGCAGCTCATACAACTCAATGCCAGAAAAACAACCCAATCAAAAAGTGAGAAAAATCCCTAAACAGACATTTCTCTAAAGAAGACATACAGATGGCTAACAAACACATGAAAAGATGCTCAACATCACTCATTACTAGAGAAATGCAAATCAAAAGTACAATGAAATATCACCTCATACCAGTCAGAATAGCCATCATCAAAAAGTCTACAAACAATAAGTGCTGGAGATGGTGTGGAGAAAAAGGACTGCTCTTACAGTGTTGGTAGGAATGTAAATTGATACAGCCACTATGAAAGACACTATGGAGATTCTTTTAAAAAAAACTAGGAATAAAACCACCATATGACCCAGCAATCCAACTCCTAGGCATATACCCTGAGGAAACCAAAATGGAAAAAGATACATGTATCCCATTGTTTGTTGCAGCACTATTTACAATAGCTAGAACATGGAAGCAGCTTAGATGGCCATCAGGAGATGAATGGGTGGAAAAGTAATGGTACATATACACAATGGAATATTACTCAGCCATAAAAGGGAACACATTTGTGACAGTTCTGATGAGGTGGATGAACCTAGAGCCTATTATACAGAGTGACTTGAGTTAGAAAGAGAAAGATGAATATTGTATTCTAACACAAAAATACGGCATCTGGATGAATGGTACTGAAGAACTCATTTATAGGGCAGCCATGGAGAAACAGACTTATGGGCATGGGGAAATTGGAGGAGAGGGTGAGTTGCTTGGAGAGGGTAACATGGAAATTTACATTACCATATGTAAAATAGATAGCCAATGGGAATTTGCTGTATGGATCAGGAAACTCAAACAGGGGCTCTGTATCAACCTAGAGGGGTGGGTTGGGGAGGCAGATGGAAGGGAATTTCAAAAGGGAGGGGATATATATATATATATATATATACCTATGGCTGATTGATGTTGAGGTTTGACAGCAAACAACAAAATTCTATAAAGCAATTATCCTTCAATAAAAAAATTAAAACCTTGAAAATATTTACTTGTGCAGAGAAGAAAGCGTTATATGAAAATATAAACAGTTATCATTATAAGCTTATGATTGACATTTTTTCTGTTTTCCATATTTGCTAAAATTCTATGCTAAATCTATTATTTGTATAATCAACACAAAAATTGTAAAGCCATTTTGAATAAATGATGAGAAGACATTTATCATGTGGCTTATAGATTATCTCAGAATAAAAGTAAATCCAAAGTATTTCTTAAATAGTGATCAAATTGTACCTAAGTGTCTATTCCCAGCCCTATGAAGTAGTAGCACTTATCCTGATGTCACTGGTGCATTTGTTAAAAATTTAATTCTGTTTGTTTTATTTACAATTTGTATAGCTGAGACTGTCTAGTAAATCCATTAGTATGGTTTGAGTAGGTAATTTTAACTACTGGTTTAAGATACCAAGTTTCTAATCATTGTGAAGGACTTCTATTTGTCTTCATATGTTTGACATTGTATCTCTTCTTTAAAAAGAAAAAGTCTTTATTCTTTTAAAGTCTTGAATATGATGCATGGCCAGTATATATATATATTTTTTATTAATCACTTACTTTAGTTCTAAAATACAGGTTTTGGTAAATCTGGTATACATGTCTTTGCTCAAATACCACCTTCTCTGCCCAACCCCTTTAAAATAACACCATTGCTGACATCTCCATATTTCCCCTACTCTATTATTATTATTATAATTTATTACCATATCACTTTACATTTGTTTGCCTTCCTCGCATCATTATAATGTGAGTTCCTTAGAGTAGTAATGCAGTTTGTGCTTCTCTGGTATCCTAATAGATCCTGGCACACTTAGATACACAGTAAATATTTTTGAGTGAATTAGATGTTGTGGAATGAAATATTCTGATTGGAACCTCCCTGGTTGCATAGTGGTTAAAACTCCATGCTTCCATTGCAGGGGCATAGGTTCAGTCCCTGGTCAGGGAACTAAGATCCTGCATGCCATGTCGCCTGCCCACAACCACACACACACACAAAAGGAAATATTCTGGTTAATAGAAAGTTAACCCTATATAAAGCAGCCTATTTGAAAGAGAAAATAAAAAGCTTACTCCATACTCATGCTTTAAATATGTAATTGATATAATACTACATATTTAAATGCATATCCTTGGAAGGACTTATGCTGAAGCTCCGATACTTTGTTCACCTGATATGAAGAGCCAGCTCTTTGGAAAAGACCCTGATGCTAGGAAAGATTGAGGGCAGGAGGAGAAGGGGACGTCAGAGGACAAGATGGTTGGATGGCATCAGTGACTCAGTGGGCATGAGTTTGCGCAGAGTCTGGGAGACAGTGAAGTACAGGGAAGCTTGGCATGCTGCAGTCCACAGGGTGACAAAGAGTCGGACGAAACTTAGTGACTGAATACCAACAACAAATAATACTAGTTAATACAAGATTAGATACAGGTCTATAAATATAGATATACAGATAGATACTATTGAGAGCAAGAAAACCTTTAGGGATAATTGAAAAATCAGTGGTTTAGTATCTTTGACCTAAGATAATTAGCTTTTTCTCAGTTCACAGAAGCAGAAAATCCAAACGAACAGGTTTGTGTGTGTGTGTTTTTCCTCAATTTTTAATAGCAGAATGATTCGGAAGGCTTGGTTAACTGTCAGTGACTCATCCAGAGCATTTTCAGCATGTGGTTCAGGGCTAGTAATACAAGTGGAACAGGTCTAGAAGCACAACCAAAATTCTCTCTTAAACAGAATGGAAATGAGTTTTATCCCCATAGGAGGCACAGAAAGTAAAGGTGCAGAGTAGTCATCAGCTCAACCGAAATGAATACTTCAAAGGAAACTGAACATCAACTCAGTGAAGCCTGTTTAAAGAATAAGAAGGGGCCTGAAACACCAGAGTAAAATGAGATTGTTGTCCCACCCGTGTAAACAAAATTGATCTCAGTAATCAGAGATGACAGCTTCTGTCCCTGGCTAATCCAGTTTCCCACAGTGCAATCCCTATCTGAAGTTTCAGGCCCATCTCTGTTTCTGAGCACTTTTCTCTTTTTTGGTTTTATTTTTGTTTTTTCACGTGTAGAAAGTTCATCATCAGCCTGTGCTCCATTTGTTTGTGGAGTTTAGAATTAATTTCTCCTCCCCACACAGAGGATCTAGTGGTCCAACCATGACTTCGTGCTCCCATGTATTCTTATAAACCCCACAAGTATTTTCTCTGTATTGACCCAGAGTTCCTCTCAACACTTGATCTAACTGATGCCCAGCTACTGAAAATCCCTCCCTGAACACTTGCCTATAGCTGGAAATCCTGTGACTTTGCTTGGCTTCTTTTGCCAGTCTTCTTGTATGTGCCTTGCCTCAGCTGCTTCACTGCCTTACTTCTAAATTGGACCAGCTCTCAGGATTTCTTAATGGAAGGACCACCTATCGGTCCTGGTAACTACAGGAACCTTACCACTGGATATGTGAGATCTTAGTTCCCTGACCAGGGATCAAACCAGTGCCACCACATTGGAAGCATGAAATCTTAACCACTGACTGCCAGAGAAGTCCCACATCCACTTTTAATATTTGGGAAGCCGTGAACACTGTGGATTAAAATTTAAAGATCAGCTGCTGTTACTCATTGGAGTAAAAACTAGTTAATAATGATAGCAGTCTTTGACTTTCTTGGGCCTCCCTGGTGGCTCATACAGTAAAGAATCTGCCTGCCATGTTGAAGACTGGGTTTGATCCCTGGATCAGGAAAATCCCCTGGAGAAGGGAATGGCTATCCACTCCAGTATTCTTTCCTGGAGAATTTCATGGACAGAGGACAGAGTTGGACACGACTGAGTGACTAACATTTTCACTTTTGACCTTCTTACCCATGATACCCTTGTTGATAGAAATGGGAGTAAACATACATTGCTTGGCTTAATACATCAGAGTATAATGAGCAAACTTTCACCACAGTGTATATGTAAAGACTGCTGATGTAAATATTGTTATACAGATCTGTTGTTATTTAGTGTTTTATCTAGTGCTTTTGTTCAAATGAGCTCTCCTGTTTCTGAGGACAGAATTCTATGTTGATGTCACTCCTGCATTTATTTCTCAGCATTGCAGAATATGCAAAGCTGCTTGGAGTTTATTCACTGTAACTGAGAGCATTTCTTATGGTTACTCTGTTGTTCCCTGTCTAATTGCTCATTTTCACCTTTTCACAGGTGAAATTCTCCTTGTTTGTCCAGCTTAAAGTCTGTTGCAGTGACTATTCCTTAAGAGCGAACAGTTCATTCTAGGTCTTTATAGTACTATCTTTAAAGTAGTGTATGATTTATGAGTAAGTCTTATGCAAACTAAAAACCCAGCTAATGTAAAGACTAATCTAGTCAAACTAGGGACCTGAGTGACTGTAGCTGAAGATGCTGATAAACTTTGTAAGAAATATGACCTCTTAAGGTTACTATGCTGAATTAGAATGTCAAACATAAACTTGCGAACATATGAATAATATTGCCTTCATTCAAATAAAAGTTTCACATTAAGAGGAGAAGATGAGAAGTCTGAGTCAACAGCGTAGAATGTGACAGGTTATATTAGCAAAACAAATAGGAGGAAGTTAGCTGAATTGTCAGCCTGTACCCTGGTCGCCATCTCTTCCTCACACTGAAACTGCCTTTGCAGCGCTAATGTTTCTAAAGCGTTTTCACAGTTCAACTTAAGTTAAAATAGTAACTATTACTACAAAGACATAATGATTTGAGGCAGATTTTCCTTTACTGTGTACACGACATGAGAATAGATGAGTCCTTTAGAATTATCATTTGGTTCATGTAAGTGTCATTTTATTAAGCTTAATATCCTCAAATTTTTAGGTAATCACTATTGTACTTAACTGTGTAGTAAAATGGGAAGATTAATAGTGCTAAAAGAAACTTTCAATGCCACATAATGAATAAGAAGAGCAGGTGTAATCTAAAAGCTAACTCTTTCATTTCCTGTTTGAAGTTGGCCTCAGAATTACTCACAATATCCTAGATCGTAAAAAGGCAAACTTTGCATTTTAATTTTTTCAGAACAAACTCTTTTAAAGGTAAATATCACATTCCAAATGACTTAGTATTTATTTCAGTAATAAGGTCTAGTATGCCCCATAGTTTAGCATACAAATAGGTATGGATTTCACATGTTTTATACATTTATATAAGATAATTTACCCCAGGGAATTCAGGGCATTTTCATGTCAGTAAGTTGTTTAATTAATAAATTTTTGACTAAAGTAATTGTTTTACTGCTTCACATCCATGATGATGGCTATAATCAAAGAGATAATGATAAGTTTTGAAAAGAATATAGAGGACTTACTGGCTCAGAGGATAAAGCGTCTGCCTGCAATGCAGGAGACCCAGGTTCAATCCCTGGGTTGGGAAGATCCCCTGGTGAAGGAAATGGCAGCCCATTCCAGTATTCTTGCTGGAGAATACCATGGACAGAGGAGCCTGAGTGGGCTACAGTCCACAGGGTCGCAAAGAGACGGACACAACTGAGTGACATCATTTCACTTCACTTACCGCCCTCGTAATTGCTGGTGAGAATGTGCAACCACACTGAAAGCAGTTTATCAGTTCCTCAAAAAGCTGAAAACCTGAGTGGCCGTATGACCTAGCTGTTCTTTTATATATGTATATAATTAATGCCTGGACTTCCCCAAAAGTTAAACACAAGCTGACATTCACCTTAAAGCCTTGGTGTGTATTAAGTGATGTGTACCAATAAGCCTGAATGGAGCTTCCACCACTCTGAATGTGACATACTTGAAAATAAAGGAAGATTCAAGAGTACCAAGAGTGAAGTAGCCTGTAGTAAGAAACTAACGCCTGTCTTCTCTGATTATATTTTAAATGTTCTTGTCGCAAGAGTGAAGCGACCTCCTTTAAAACACATTTGAAAGTTTATCTGACTTCAGAAATATCAGCTAAGATTCTTATTAATAGTGGAAAGATCATTACCGTGGAGTCAAACTTGGCTGGGTTTGAGACCCCCCTCTGAAATCTACCAGGAACTTCTTCTTCTTGAAGAAATGAATTAATCTCTGAACCTCTGGTCTCTCATCTGCAAAATACCTAATAGAGTTGTGGGATTAAATGAGATGCCATGGATAAAACAGACTACTCTCTGTTTCTCTGGCCTGCATGTACTCTTGTTTCTACTTCTAGAGAATTTCCACCTTGAGCTTCTTCCTGCTGTGTACTCAAACACACGTCTACACAGAGTTAATTCTTCTTCCTGTATGTACCCGTCAAACCTAGGGTTTACCTTATTGAAGCGCTTATCTTGTTCTATTGAATTTTCATATTTATTTGCATCTCTTCCCCAGAAAACTAAGTTTTTTTTGGCACACCAGCAGCTTGTGGGATCTCAGTTCCCCAACCAGGGTCTCAGTTCCTGGACCAGGGACTGAAGACTGGCCCTGGCAATGAAAATGCTGAATCCTAACCACTAGACCACAAGGGAACTCCCAAAACATAAGTTCTTCAAAGGGGAAAAAAAAAATTGTCTTCCACTGTATACATATTTGCCTGGCATGGTGACTAGCTCAATAAATATTTGAAAAAATCGAATTTTAGGAACATCTAGCATTATACAGGGTTCATAATAACTCCCTAAAAAGGCATACTGTCTTTGTTTTGCTTTCTGTTAGAACATAGTCAACTTGAAGCATTTTCAGATCTACAGTATGCAGTGATTTATATGTTAAATGGAAATGTTTTTATTACTAGTTATACCTATGGAATGAAGAGAATGTTTCTTATCTGTGTTGTAATAGACTGCTTATTGTTATATGTTTATCTTTGTAATATGTACATTATGTTTTCTTATAAAAATCAAATATATATTTACTAGCTTAAAAATTTATTTTATATATGTGTAATAACTATTTTGGAATGGGAAGAATGAAAATAAGAGAGCAGTAAGGAAGTTTAATCAGTATGTTTTATTTCCCAGACTTAGCATATTTCCATACACACGACCATCTAAATTATTTACAAAAGCTTTGCTGAATAAATAAAAGTTATTAACGAATAATAATATAGGGATATTGAACAGGTAAAAGTACTGCTTATGTTTCTATAAATTGAGATTCGTTTATTGTTTCATAATTGTTTTCTTTTTTAGGTACAGAGAACTACAACTTAGTGCAGAAAGCAAAGTAACAGAATTTCTCCATCAAAGTAAAATAAAATCTTTTGAAAGTGAGCGTGCTCAACTTCTACAAGAGGAGACTGCAAGAAATCTCTCACAGTGTCAGTTGGAATGTGAAAAATACCAGAAAAAATTGGAGGTACATATACAAGCTTTTGTTTTAAAATTAACACAGAATGTAAGCTCTGTAAGCATAAGGTCTGTATTATATTCAGCTTTTCTAAAAAATAATTTTCTTTTTCATTTAATTTTGGTTGTGCTTGGTCTCTGTTGCTGCACACTGGCTTTCTTCTAGTTAGGGCGAACTGAGGCCATTGTTGCACTTGGGCTCAGTAGCTGTGTGCACAGTTGCCCCAGGGCATGTGAAATCTCCCTGGACCAGGTATTGAACCTGTGTCCCTTCCATTGGCAGGCAGACTATTAACCACTGGACCACCAGGGAAGTCCATATATCATATTGAGCTTTATAAATAATATTTGTGTTATGTATGAGAAGGAGCAGTGTTTTTAATTTTTAAAGATCTCTTATCAAGAGAATGTATCTTCCTCTTTTAGATGAAAAGGTGGAAAGAAGTAATGGACAGCCTCTAAGAAACGAAATGCAAATTGCCATGGGTCTATTTGTTGTTTTTAAAGTGTTGGCAGAAGAGCCCTTAAATGGGAAATCTCATTTAAGTAGAAAATGGACCATCCCTTCTAGAGAATGATATGGTAATTTGTGTTAAAGTCCTTAAAAAATTGATCCAGTAATTTTAGTTAAAGGAACAAAGAGGTGCTTGTTGAGAACAAGTAAGGTTTTATGTTCTTTTTTTTTTTTTTTG
>SJYC01084107.1:0-12364 GCA_006408675.1 Madoqua kirkii | reverse complement strand
TGTGGGTGTGACTGGTAATAGAAGCAAGATCTGATGCTGTAAAGAGCAATATTACATAGGAATCTGGAATGTCAGGTCCATGAATCAAGGCAAATTGGAAGTGGTCAAACAAGAGATGGCAAGGTTGAACATCGACATTCTAGGAATCAGCGAACTAAAATGAACTGGAATGGGTAAATTTAACTCAGATGACCATTATATCTACTACTGTCGGCAGGAATCCCTCAGAAAAAAATGGAGTAACCATCATGGTCAGCAAAAGAGTCCAAAATGCAGTACTTGGATGCAATCGCAAAAACGACAGAATGATCTCTGTCCATCTCCAAGGCAAACCATTCAGTATCACAGTTATCCAAGTCTATGCCCCAACCAGTAATGCTGAAGAAGCTGAAGTTGAACCGTTTTATGAAGACCTACAAGACCTTTTAGAACTAACACCCAAAAAAGATGTCCTTTTCATTATAGGGGACTGGAATGCAAAAGTAGGAAGTCAAGAAACACCTGGAGTAACAGGCAAATTTGGCCTTGAAATGCGGAATGAAGCAGAGCAAAGACTAATAGAGTTTTGCCAAGAAAATGCACTAGTCATAGCAAATACCCTCTTCCAACAACACAAGAGGAGACTCTACACATGGACATCACCAGATGGTCAACACTGAAATCAGACTGATTATATTCTTTGCAGCCAAAGATGGAGAAGTTCTATACAGTCAACAAAAACAAGACCAGGAATTACCAAATTCAGACTTAAATTGAAGAAAGTAGGGAAAACCGCTAGACCATTCAGGTATGACCTAAATCAAATCCCTTATCATTATACAGTGGAAGTGAGAAGTAGATTTAAGGGCCTAGATCTGATAGATAGAGTGCTTGATGAACTATGGAATGAGGTTCATGACACTGTACAGGAGACAGGGATCAAGACCATTCCCATGGAGAAGAAATGCAAAAAAAGCAAAATGGTTGTCTGGGGAGGCCTTACGAATAGCTGTGAAAAGAAGAGAGGCGAAAAGCAAAGGAGAAAAGGAAAGATATAAGCATCTGAATGCAGAGTTCCAAAGAATATCAAGAAAAGATAAGAAAGCTTTCTTCAGCGATCAATGCAAAGAAATAAAGGAAAACAATAGAATGGGAAAGAGTAGAGATCTCTTCAAGAAAATCAGAGATACCAAGGGAACATTTCATGCAAAGATGGGCTCAATAAAGGACAGAAATGGTATGGACCTAACAGAAGCAGAAAATATTAAGAAGAGATGGCAAGAATACACGGAAAAACTGTACAAAAAAGGTCTTCACCACCCAGATAATCATGATGATGTGATCACTAATCTAGAGCCAACATTTTGAAATGTGAAGTCAAGTGGGCCTTAGAAAGCATCACTGCGAACAAAACTAGTAGAGGTGATAGAATTCCAGTAGAGCTGTTTCAGATCCTGAAAGATGATGCTGTGAAAGGGCTGCACTCAATATGCCAGCAAATTTGGAAAACTCCACAGTGGCCATAGGACTGGAAAAGGTCAGTTGTCATTCCAGTTCCAGAGAAAGGCAATGCCAAAAAATGCTCAAACTACTGCATAATTGCGCTCACATGCTAGTAAAGTAATGCTCAAAATTTTCCAAGCCAGGCTGCAGCAATACGTGAACCGTGAACTCCTTGATGTACAAGCTGGTTTTAGAAAAGGCAGAGGAACCAGAGATCAAATCGCCAACATCCTCTGGATCATCAAAAAAGCAAGAGAGTTCCAGAAAAACATCTGTTTATGCTTTATTGACTTTGCCAAAGTTTTTGACTGTGTGGATCACAATAAACTGTGGAAAATTCTGAAAGAGATGAGAATACCAGTCCACCTAACCTGCCTCTTGAGAAATCTGTATGCAGGTCAGGAAGCAGCAGTTAGAACTGGACATGGAACAACAGACTGGTTCCAAATAGGAAAAGAAGTACGACGAGGCTGTATATTGTCACTCTGTTTATTTAACTTCTGTGCAGAGTACATCATGAGAAACGCTGGACTGGAAGAAACACAAGCTGGAATCAAGATTGCCAGGAGAAATATCAATAACCTCAGATATGCAGATGACACCACCCTTATGGCACAAAGTGAAGAGGAGCTGAGGGGCCTCTTGATGAAAGTGAGAGAGGAGAGCGAAAAAGTTGGCTTAAAGCTCAACATTCAGAAAACGAAGATCATGGCATCTGGTCCCATGACTTCATGGGAAATAGATGGGGAAACAGTGGAAACAGTGTCAGACTTTATTTTTGGGGGCTCCAAAATCACTGTACATGCTGGCTGCAGCCATTAAATTGAAAGACACTTACTCCTTGGAAGAAAAGTTATGGCCAACCTAGATAGTATATTGAAAAGTAGAGTCATTACTTTGCCGACTAAGGTCTGTCTAGTCAAGGCTCTGGTTTTTCCTGTGGTCATGTATGGATGTGAGAGTTGGACTGTGAAGAAGGCTGAGCACCGAAGAATTGATGCTTTTGAACTGTGGTGTTGGAGAAGACTCTTGAAAGTCCCTTGGACTGCAAGGAGATCCAACCAGTCCATTCTGAGAGAAATCAGTCCTGGGATTTCTTTGGAAGGAATGATGCTGAAGCTGAAGCTTCAGTACTTTGGCCACCTCATGCGAAGAGCTGACTCATTGGTAAAAAGACTGATGCTGGGAGGGATTGGGAGCAGGAAGAGAAGGGGTCGACCAAGGATGAGATGGCTGGATGGCATCACGGACTCGATGGACGTGAGTCTAAGTGAACTCCGGGAGGTAGTGATGAACAGAGAGGCCTGGCGTGCCGCGATTCATGGGTTCGCAAAGAGTCAAAGACAACTGAGCGACTGAACTGAACTGAACTGATTAGTATGTTAAAATTATAAGTTTTGCTGTATTCATACATTGTATGATTATGTGCAATCATGTTCTTCAGTATTTTAGAATCAAGGAAATGCTTCTTTAAAATGCTGAATGAAAGACGCAATTATATCATTAAAATGAAGTCTCTCAGTTGTGTCCGACTCTTTGCAACCCCATGTACTATAGCACACCAGGCTCCTCCATCCATGTGATTTTCCCGGCAAGAATACTGGAGTGGGTTGCCCTTTCCTTCTCCAGGGGATCTGCCTGCCCCAGGGATCGAACTCAGGTTTCTCGCACTGCAGGCAGACTCTTTACCGTCTGAGCCACCAGGGAAGCTTAATAATATCATTAGCATGATTAATTAATGATGTAAGTATTCATTACAATAAACTTTCAGAGACTACATTTTGGAGAAGTACTCAGATAAGTAAAATTAAGAGTAACAAAAGGAACTTCCCTGGTCATCCAGTGGTTAAGAATCCACCTCACAGTTCAACGGGACACATGTTAGATCCCTGGTTGGAGAACTAAGGTACCACATATCACAGAGCAACTAAGCCCACACACCGCAGCTATCTAGCCGTTGTGCACTGGAGCCCATGCACCACAACTGCTGAGCCCATGCAACACAACTAGAGAGTCCCTGCACCACAGTGAAAGATCTGCATGGTGCAACAAAGATCCCACGTGCCCCAACTAAGACCCCAGGCAACCAAAATAAATAAATAAATATTTTGAAAAAATAAAATAAAGAGTCTTACAGAAAATAAAGCCTAGGGAAAAACATAAAGACAGTGTTAGTTAAATAGCACATATTTAAAGAAACATGAGTAAAAGTTGTAGATGATATGTACTTCTGAATAAACCAGTGTTCTGCATTTAAAACTTTTTCAGGTACCTTCTTTAGGACACTGCTGCAGTCACAATCTGCTATAGGCAACTCTCCCACACATTTTAGATTAGATTAGATCTGCTTTGGTGTTAGTCATCTGCAAATTTTTTATGGTTTAAGTTTTGAAATTCCTAGCCATTTCTTTTTCTTTCCACATCAGGTGGCTGTGCTTATGGGTTTGTTTGGGGTGAGTGAGGGGTTATATTTAGGAAAGTAGAAAGCCACTTGCCCTCTCTGTGTACTAAAACCAACATTTCATTAACCAATACTTTACAACACACAGCGCTAGTGTTTTAACCATTCTATTTTATTGTTTTTAGCTGGTTGAAGTCAAAACTGATTTCATGACCTCCTAAAGGTTGCAACTTGCAATATGAAAACCAGTTTTCCATAGAGCTACCCACTTAGTCTGTGGATGCAGATGACTAGTAATTATTGAGCTCTCTTGTGTAGAGGCCTTACATGGAGAAACACCTTTGTGAAAAATACTATGATTGTAAAAACTTGATAAAACTGAGGCATTAGGGGAATTTCTTTACAGTTTCTCCTCTGTTAAACTAGGATCTTTTGAGAGGGCAGGGACTGTTTACTATTGTCATCAGTGCCTAACACAGCACCTCACTCATAGTGGATGCTCAATAAATATTTAATGAGTGAATGAATGGTTTGATGCTGTGCTATGCTTAGTCAATCAATCGTTTCTGACTCTTTACAACCGCATGGGCCATAGCCCACCAGGCTTCTCTCTGTCTATGGGAATTCTCCAGGCAAGAATACTAGAGTGGGTTGCCATACCCTCAGGGGATCTTCCCAACCCAAGGATCGAACCCAGGTCTCCCACATTGCAGGTGGATTCTTTACCATCTGAGCCACCAGGGAAGCCCAAGAATACTAGAGTGGATAGCCCATATCTTCTCCAGGGTCTTCCTGACCCAGGAATAGAACTGTGTCTCCTGCATTGCAGGCAGATTCTTTACCAGTTGAGCTACCAGGCAAGCCCCATTTATTATGAATTCAGAGAGAAATAATGTTGTGAAGGGTAAAGATTACTGTAATTATGTACTTTTTGATGGCTTTTACCCAATATTTTCATTGATTTATGCCTTAGGGACAGTCTGGTTTTTTGTGGGTTTTTTTTTTCCCCCTTAATTATCAGTTCCCAAAAGCTTTCAAAAAACTGGCTTTAGAACTTTCTTGGTGATTCAAGTGGTTAAGAATCCACCTGCCAGTGCAGAGAACACAGGTTCGCTGCCTGGTTCAGGAAGATCCCACATTCTGTGGGACAGCTAAGCCCGTTCCACAGCTACTGAGCCCACATACACCTAGAGCCTGTGCCCGGCAACAAAAGAAATCACCGCAATAAGAAGGCCACACACAGCAACTAGAGTGTAGCCCCCACTCACCACAACTAGAGAAAGCCCTCATGTAGCAACAAGACCTAGCACAGCCGAAAGTAAATAAATGGTAAAGTTTACTTAAAAATGACCTTGTATTTTTGTCTTAGAGCAATTATTGACCTATAATTTTGTGTTTTCATTCATTTTATGTATGTTATCTATATAATTTTATAACTTTGTATTATAATTCTGTTATTTAAAGGAAGGAAATAGCCACTGTGAGAGCTTGATATTTAATGGATTCTTAAAAGCAGTTGACCTATTTTTTGCATTCATGATTAAACTCAGATGTTCATAGATTGGCTTTTCCCTAAAGAATCTTTAATGTAATAGCCTTCTGTAGGTCTAGTAATCATGTTCTTTAGTGGCTTTTCAGAAACTGTAATAAATTTATTCACATCAGCCACTCAGACAAATCCATGATAAAAGAGAATTCGCTTCCGTGGTATACCAGAGGTATTGAAAGATACCCCAAGTCAAAAGTTTCTGGCCCTCTCTTCTCTCTGTCATGAATGAGAATTTTAAATTGTATCTTTCCATTTAATAATTTAATACTACCTTTCAGTCTCCTCTTAAAATAGTATTTTATGAAATATGTCATCTCCAGCATTTTAGTTCTTTGTCTCTTCAGACATCCATTTCTGCAGTTTTTCTTTCGTAGTTTTGTTGGGAAAGTGAGATACAGATGAAAGGTTATCAGCCCTGCTGTGAGAACCACCATTTAACACTATCCTTACTGAGCCTTTCTACTGACAAAGGCATTAATGTGTCACCGGAGACCAGATTCTTAACGAATTACCTCCCAACTTAGTGAATTCTCTGAAAACCCCAGATTGTTTCACTGTGCAGTGATTTTGTTATAATAAATTCTCTAGAAAGCATTTCCAACCAGCAAGAATTAATGCTACAACAGGAATTTTCTTTTTCTGATCCAACCAATCAAGGACACTACAAATCATCCTACAAATATAACTCCCATGCTACTCTTCTTCCAAAGGAATGTATTTAGAGGGTAGGGGGTGATTATTAGTGTATTTGGAGTTGGGAGAGAGTTTTGATGGAAATAATTTAAGAAAATGAGATGAGATAGATTAAATAAGTAAAATTTCTGCTTGTTAAAAGCTGTAAATAAATCTTCTGTATCTTCTTTCTCCCTATTGTAGGAAGCAGTCACATACATTTGTTAAGGTAAACTTTATGTCCTTAGAGAAAATAACTTGTCTTCAAAATTGCTTAATAATAGAGAATTCAGGATAATTAAAGCAATATATCTGGAGAAGGAAATGGCATCCCACTCCAGTATTCTTGCCTGGAGAGTCCCAGGGATGGAGGAGCCTGGTGGGCTGCCATCTATGGGGTCACACAGAGTCGGCTACAACTGAAGCAACTTAGTAGCAGCAGCAGCAGCAAAGCAGTACGTCTCATCTTTATGAGCCATTTAATACAGAGTACTCGTATTTCTTGCAGTGGTAATAGTATTTTTCAGCACTTTTACTATATTCTAGTCACTCTGCTAAACACTGTGAATTTATCCTCTCATTTAATGCTTCCAACAACACACTGAGGTAGGCCTAGAAAGAATAATTACCTAAGATCACAACGAGTAAGTGTCAAAGCCAGGACTGAAATCCAAATCTTTCTGGCTCCAAACCATATTCTTACCATAATATTCAATTGCTTCTCAGGAAATACTGCATTCCTTATGCTGTGTTAAGAAGTAAATATAATACCACCCCATAATTTAGTCTGGACTAGTAAGTAAACTTTCTAGATAGTTGCAATTTAATGTAAGCATTAAAGCATTCCTTTGTCACTAGAAATGTCTCCTTCTTGGTGAATTCATTATTGTCACCCTAGTGATTTCTTCAGTAAGTTACCATAGGAAAATATAGGCTTTTTTCTTCTACTTAAAATAACTCCAATTTCTATGTCTTTTAATTTCTTTTTAATAAATTTGTTATCCTTTCTTTCTATACAAAGGCATTTTCTGGTACTGTTCCAAGTAGCACTTCACATTTACATTTTGATTTGCTGCTTTGAATTTATGATTGTTCAGCAAACCAAAAATCTTAACTAAAACCATGGTCTGGGTAAATGAAACAGTCTGTGGTAGGAAACTGAAGGACTCATTACGAGTATGTCATTTTTACACACAGCTTTGCAAGTCTTTCTCAAATATCTGTGATCACTAGATAAATAATCTCCACCTAGGTGAGGAGTATAGCATTATTACATTTTTTGAATTCTAACAAGCAAATGCCAATGTTACTCCTACAACTATTCCTAAGTTTTAATTTTTTTCAATTTATATAAAAGGTGCTTCATAATTTTCAGTTCAAAACAAATTATTTTCCTTAGGAACGAATGTATTTTACCTCTTCCATCATCTTCATTGAGCTTTCTCTTCATATCTAAATCATATCTAAAAAATATTTTTTGCTTCCTGTTTTCGTCTTAACTGCCAACTATTTAATTCTGCCTTTGCCATTTTTTTTTCCACTCCTAGGTTTTAACTAAAGAATTTTATAGTCTCCAAGCCTCTTCTGAAAAACACATTACTGAACTTCAGGCACAGAACTCTGAACATAAGGCAAGGCTAGACACTTATGAGAAACTGGAAAAAGAGCTTGATGAAATAATAATGCAAACTGCAGAAAGTAAGTCTCCCCCAACACACACACCCCAACACACACACAGCTTTTTCTTCTGACAGCACAAGGAACCTCATACTGTTTCTAAAACTGCTTTGCTATATTTCTTTAAAATATTACTTGTGACTTTCTTTGAAAGAATACTTTGTATTTTAAAAATTAGTTAACCTTAATTCTAGTAGTTTGAGAGCAAAAAATATATATTTGTCTAACTATGATAGATTTTATCTTTTCAGTTATTTATTTATTTTACTGTTTCATTTCACTCATTCAGCAATAAAGTCATTACATATGCCAGGATCTAGGGTGTAGAGTTCATGCAATAATTCTTGCTTATAGGTATTCCTAGTCTGTTCTGCTGGGAGAGACAAACATGTCAACAGATAATTAAAGTGCTATTAGCAAAAGAGAGGCAGATCTTGGTAAGTACAGAAGAGATCGTGAGTTAATTCCTTGTTCGAGGTGAGGAATCCCAAAGAGGGGAGATAACATTTGAATGAGTCTTGAAGGACAGATAGAAATTCATTGCACACCCTGTGTTACAGACTTTAACCTTTAATTTCTACTTTATTCCCCTCTTATTTGCCATCTTCCTGTGTTGTCCCTGACTCCAAGAGAATATTTCAAATTAACATTTCACCATTGCCTGAGATGTTTGCTACAGTACATTATTTCTATTGAAAAGCAGAAATGATAGTGCCATTCTTATAAAAGTGGGTTTAATCTTCAGCTGAAGTTGAGGTTGATTCTATCTAGGGTACCTTTTCTTATGAAGACTGTATTATGTTGATAGCCCAATTTAAGAAAAACTTCTTTTCATTTCTGTAATTGCTTTTTTTAATTTCCAAGGTCAGTGTCTGATAACTGCAGTAACTTCTAAATTTATCCTCAGTTTCTTCATGGCATCTGAGTAACCTCTATAAAATATAGATTTGGCCATACCATACACCTGCTTTAATGCCCCTATAAACATAAATCAGCCTAAGGTCAAATTCCTTAGCATGTCTTTTTATGATTAGACTCATTTATCTTTGTACTTTTTCATGCCTTACCATTCTTATCATATCACCTTATTTTGAAAGTTCTATACTCTTTTTTATCTCTGTAACTTTGCAGATGTCCCTCTGTTTAAATAAGTTAGTAATAAAGGAAAACTTTCTCAATCTGATAAGAGATACCTATAAAAAATATACAGCTAATATAGCTAATGATGAAATATCAATTGCTTTCCCTTTAAGGGAGAGAACCAGGCAAGAATTTCTAGAGGACTGCCTTCTAGAACCAGGCAAGAAGTTTTCATAACTTCTATCAAACATATTTGAGCTCCTAGCCAGTGTACTAACGGAGGATAGGAAAAAATTTACGAAGATCAGAAAAGAAGAGGAAAGACTATATTTTCAGATGACGAAGCAATCACTGACACTGCTAAGTAAACTTAATAGGCTATGATAATTACATGAAAATATACTAGAAGCAAACAATTGGAAATCGAAATTTAAAAAGCAATTACATTTACAATAGTATCAAAAAACACAAAGTATATAGGAATAAATTTAACAGTACAAAATAAAAATCACTGCTAGGAAAAGTTAAAGAAGACTCTCTAAAATATCCAAAGATAAAATCATGAATTCTGTTAACTCAGTGTTGTTCCAATCACAGTTCCTTTTTTAACATTTTAGTATTCCATTGAAAATTCAAAGTCTGTTTTAATAATAGCATGACACACCTACCAGAATGCCTGAAATTAGCGAGACTGACTAGTCTCAATGTTTGTGCAGAAGACTTTCTTATAAAACCAAACAACCTATCCAGTTGTCCAGCAATTTCATTCTTAGTTACTTTCCCAAAGACAAAGAATATATGCACACTAGAACAACCCAAATAATGTGAGCAGGTCGGGGGGAGGAACACAATTGGAAGGCCTACATAGACTGACTTCAAGACTTAATATAAAGCTGTTGTGTCAAGCTAGTATACTACTGGTGTAAAGAAAGACAGATACAGCAACAAAATAAATTAGAGAACTAAGAAAGAGATCCACACTTGTCTGACTATTTGATTTTTAGTAAAGACAGCAAACCATTCAACTGGAGAAAGGAAAGTTCTATACATGGTGCTAAAAAATTAGACATATTTTTCAAAATGAACCTCAACCTTATTTCATACCATACACTAATACTAACTTACTTAAGATAAAACTTGCAAGTAGTAAGTAAAACTATAGATGTTTAGTGGAAAACATGATTGTTTTTGCAACTTGATGCAGCTCAAAATTTCATAGATAGGTTCTTGAAAGGAACTATAATAAAGGTTTACTAAGTTGATTTCATCAATATTAAAAACCTCTGCTCTTTTAGAAGACATTTTTAAAAAATGAACTAAGTCGCAGAGTAGGAGAAGTAATCGTAGTCTTATATCTGACAAAGCAGTGGTATCCATATTAAGAAAATGACTCAGAGAAAATATTCACAAAAGTCTTGACATAAGATTATCCAGATGGGCCTGTCTCAAGGGTCCTTGTAAGAAGGTTATGTGATGATGAAAACAGAAGTTGGAAAGAGGATTTGAAGATCCATAGAAAATGTTAAAAAAAATCATAAGAAAAAATATATTTACAGTACTTCACTGTATCTATCAATACTGTAGGTTTACATCGTCTTCCCATGTGGTGCTAGCAGGAAAGAACCTACCTGCCAGTGCAGTGAGACATAAGAGACACGGGTTCAGTCCCTGTGCTAGGAGATCCCCTGGAGAAGGGAATGGTAACCTACTCCAGTATTCTTGCCTGAAGAATTCCTTGAACAGAGGAGCCTGGCAGGCTACAGTTAGGGGGTCACAAGGAGTTGGACACAACTGAAGCGACTTAGCATGCATGCATCTACATCAAGATTGTTTTAAATGATACAAACCACTGTAGATGTTATACGTATTGCTAATGCTAGATACACAAAATGAAAAGATAGATGGACCTAGAGGTTATCATACTAAGTGAAATAAGTCAGAAAGAGAAAGACAAATATCATAATAATATCATTTATATGTAGAATCTAAAGTATGGCACAAACGAACTTAGTTACAAAACAGAAATAAACTCACAGACATGCAACAAACTTATAGTTACCAATGGGGAAGAAGGAGGTAGGAGAATTAATTAGAGGGGTTTAGGATTAGGAAATACAAACTATTGTATGAAAAGTAGATAAACAAAATAGATAAGCCTACTTTCTAGCACAGGGAACTGTATTTAGTACCTTGGAATAAACTGTAATGGAAAAGAATATGAAAAGGAATATGTATATTCACTTTGCTATACATCACAAACACAACATTGTAAATCAACTATACATCAGTAAAAAATTCATATTATTAAAAAAATGAAAAGATAATGTGAAGAAAAAAATTCACATTTATTTACAGGTATAAAAATTCATGCATGGATAAAAAAAGAAGCAGCAATATCACTTTATCACAGCCCAGTGAAACTGATATGATTGTTTCAGGGTAGCCTAGCCTATACAGTAGTGACTAAATCACTATAAAATTTTTGTGACATAGACTATTACAGTCATATTTACATTACAGTATTGGAAACATTGTTACACCTTTTAAAAAGCTACTTACCTGTGATGATACACTAATATGCAGTTTCTTCAGTTATGAGAGACATACAGTACAGTAATGTAATTGTTTGACAGCAAGGTTATAAAACAGTAAAACTAACACATTATTAATTTTGTTAAATATTACTTATGCCTGTATAAGGATAGACTAGCATCTGCATATACTTTATGCATCCATGACTTACCTTATTCTTAGCTCTTTTAGATATTTTAAGGCTACGTGGTTTATCTGCAAGTTTTTTCAAATTGTTTCAAATCTCCAAAAAATAAAATATTCATGTATGAGTGTGACCCAAGCAGTTCAAACCCTTGTTGTTCAAGGGTCAACTGTATATATTTCTCAAAAAGCATTGAATGGTAGACTTAAGATTTGTACCTTTCACCATATGTAAATTTCATTTTAAAAAAAGAACTGTAAATAATATTGAACTGTAGTTGATAATTTACACATTGAACTGTTTGGAGTGAAGGCTCAGTACTGCAACCTCTTTTGAAATACATCAACAAATAAGATAGATTCACGAATGCACAGCATTGGTAGCTCAGATGGTTAAGAATCGGCCTGCAATGCAGGAGACCTAGGTTTGATCCCTGGGTTGGGAAGATCCTCTAGAGAAGGGAATGGCAACCCACTCCAGTATCCTTGCCTGGAGAATTTCCTGGACAGAGGAGCCTGGCAAGCTACAGTCCATGGGGTCACAAAGAGTTGAACACAACTGAGCAACTAACACAACAACAACAACTTGGATGAATACAGTGATGGACAGATGTGTGAAAAATAAATAGAGTACAGTGTATAATTTAGATTCCAGATGTTGGATATATGTGTATATTTCTTTCAGGGTTTTTTATATATGTAATATTATGACCACCCTAGATAGCATATTCAAAAGCAGAGACATTACTTTGCCAACTAAGGTTCATCTAGTCAAGGCTATGGTTTTT
>SJYC01084106.1:0-15463 GCA_006408675.1 Madoqua kirkii | reverse complement strand
AAATTCAGTTCAGTTCAGTTGCTCAGTCGTGTCAGACTCTTTGTGACCCCCTGAATCACAGCACCCCAGGCCTCCCTGTTCATCACCATCTCTCAGAGTTCCCTCAGTTAAAAGATGCTTATTCCTTGGAAGAAAAGTTACAACCAACCTAGACAGCATATTCAAAAGCAGAGACATACATTACTTTGCCGACTAAGGTCCATCTAGTCAAGGCTATGGTTTCTCCTGTGGTCATGTATGGATGTGAAAGTTGGACTGTGAAGAAGGCTGAGTGCCAAAGAATTGATGCTTTTGAACTGTGGTGTTGGAGAAGACTCTTGAGAGTCCTTTGGACTGCAAGGAGATCCAACCAGTCCATTCTGAAGGAGATCAACCCTGGGATTTCTTTGGAAAGAATGATGCTACAGCTGAAACTCCAGTACTTTGGCCACCTCATGCGAAGAGTTGACTCATTGGAAGAAACTCTGATGCTGGGAGGGATTGGAGGCAGGAGGAGAAGGGGACGACTGAGGATGAGATGGCTGGATGGCATCACGGACTCGATGGACGTGAGTATGAGTGAACTCTGGGAGATGGTGATGAACAGGGAGGCCTGGTGTGCTGTGATTCATGGGGTCACAAAGAGTCAGACATGACTGAGAGACTGAACTGAACTGAAGAGCCAAGATAGCTTCCTGAAATGTGTGAAGAAAAATGAAGGAGAGAAACAAAGGAAGACAAAGAGAAAGGTACTTGGGCTCAACTAAGGAGTCAGTCTGCTCCACCCAGAGAAGCACGCTCCATGAGAACCACTGGAGAGGAGCCGGAAGTTTTGGAGCCTATTTCCATGATTTGATGGCATGATGAGTATAAAGAAAAATAAAAGATCTGGACTTTTAAAACATTTCTCTTGAGTAGAAGTCTTATGTTCCCACCCCCCAAAGAAATATTTAAAGTGTATTTTAATTGTGCGCTTTAAATTCAGTTGGTGACATCTTTACTTTTCAAACTGACTGATTTTCTCTTTGAAAAATGTGGGGTAGTTTGTTACATAATATATTCCATTGGTTAATAAACTGCCCAACATTATTTATTAAAAAAAAAAAGAAACTACAAAGCTTCTGCACAGCAAAAGAAGACATTAACAAAATTGAAGGGCAACCTACCAAAGGAAAGAAAATATTTTCAAGTGATATATCTGGTAAAATCTATAAAGAATTCATGCAACTCAACAGCAAACAAACAAACCATCTGATGTAAAAATGAGCAGGGGACCTGAATATACATTCTTCCAAAAAAGACAGGCAGAAGGCCAGCTGTACAGGAAGAGGTTCTCAACACCACTAATTATCAGGAAAATGCAAGTGAAAATCACAATGAGGTATCACCTCACAGGTGTTAGAATGAAACTGAAAATGAAAGTTGCTCAGTCACGTCCAGCTCTTTGCGACCCCATTGATCGTGCAGTCCATGGAACTCTCCAGGCCAGAATACTGGAGTGGATAGCCGTTTCCTTCTCCAGGAGATCTTCCCAACCCAGAGATCAAACCCAGGTCTCCCGCATTGCTGGTGGATTCTTTACCAGCTGAGCCACGAGGGAGGTCCAAATATCTGTTAGAATGGCTATTTTCAAAAAGACAAGGATGACAAGTACTGACAAGGATGTAAAGAAAAGGCAAGCCTTGTGCGCTATTGGTAGAAATGTAAATTGGTGCCTCCACTATGAAGGACAGTATGGAGGTTCCTCAGAATATTAAAAACAGAACTACCATATGATCCAGCAATCCCATGTCCAGGTATTTGTCTGAAAGAAAACAAGTCACTGTCTCAAAAAGATAGTTGCCTCCCTATGTTTATTGCAGCACCGCTCACAATAGCCAGGATAAGAAATCAACCTGAGTGTCCCCTAGGGATGAATGGGAAAAGAAGATGCGGTATACATATACAATGAAGTATCGTTCAGCCACGAAGAAGAAAATCTTGCCATTTGTAGCAAAATGGATGAAACTCAAGGGCTTATGCTAAGTGAAATGTCAGAGAAAGACAAATTCTGCATGGTATCACTTATCTGTGGAGTTCTAAAAAAGAAAAACTTATAGAAACACAGATTATATTGGTGGTTGCCAGGGACTGGGTGATGGAAGAAATAGGGAGAGATTGGTAAAAGCGTCCTAACTTCTAGCAATAAGATGAGCAAGAACTGAGGATCTAGGGACTTCCCTGGTGCTCCAGTGGTTAAGAATTTGCCTTCCAATGCAGGGGAACGTGGGTTTGATCCCAGGTGGGGGAACTAAGATCCTGGGGCAACTAAGCTGGCATACTACAACTAGAGAGTCTGAGCATCACAACTAGAGAGGCCCTCACACAGCAACCAACAGCCTGTGAGCACCATAGCAAAGGTCCAGTGCCCTCAAAATATAAATTTAAAAAAACAGATGATTTTTTAAAAGGTCTCAGGAGCTGATGACATGATGACTATAGCTGATAACATTGTATTGTGTAATTGAAATTGACTAAGGGATGCGAAGAGCCAATCACTGGAAAAGACCCTGTTGCCAGGAAAGAGTGAAAGCAGGAAGAGAAGGGGACAATAGCGAATGAGATGGCTGGATGGCATCGCTGACTCAATGGACATGAGATTGAGCAGCTCCGGGAGTTGATGTTGACAGGGAAGCCTGGTATGCACGCATCCATGGGGTCGCAAAGAGTCAGACACGACTGAGCTCCTGAACAACAACAAAGGGAGTAGAACTTAAATGTTCTCACCAAATAAATGAAAAGGTTAATTATGTGAGGTGACAGATGCATTAATGAATCAATGGGGAGAATCCTTTACATGTGTGCGCATATCAGATCACCATGATGCACACTGTAAACAGCGTGCAATTTTAAATGTCAATCATACCTCAATAAAACGGAAATTAAATTTTTTCTTCAAAATAATCCGCTAAGAACCAGAAAATCACAAAGCATCAAAAAGTAATTAAGTTCCTGCCAAATATCTACCTTCATGTAAGATAGTAGCACCGCTGTCTGCTGAAGTTCCAGATCAACCGCACGTTTTTCACTTGCATTCTCCCTTCCAGAGATGAATTTGGTATGTAATTTGAGGAGATGTAATTTGGTATGTCAAAAGTATCTCCCTTAGAGAAAAACAAAAACCACTCAAATCTTGCCCAGAGTACATCCGAGAAAGATTGTAATAAACTGCTAAAATCATAGTTTGTTATTCCGGACTCAGAGAGACTACACAGAAAACTGTAGTTTTTAAAACGTGGGGAAGGATCTGTTCAAGTGAGACAGTGTAGGTATTAGTTATCATACAAAAGAGTTCCTCTGTCACTGAAGTGGGGGTGGTCATGGAAATCTAGTAGCTAGCATGATTGCTCCTTAAGTCCTCACTGGGAAGATAGGCTCTGACAGAATCTCACATGCACATATTTCCTTGAAGCTCCTTGTCTGATGAGGCTTCCTTTTCCTTTAGTTATAATAAACATTCAAGAGAAAGAGAAAATTAGCTACTTAATAACTGTTAGGTATGTTGCCCAGATCTCCCTCAGAACTGAGGAGCTCATTCCCTGAATGAGTCCCTCTTTCTTTTTTTGAGGTTGCAAAGACTGCAGATTCACCCAAGGTCACATCCTCTCACTGCTGGATGCAAGATTTGACTCATGGAGGAGCAGCTAAGCAATGTCATCACAGCACAAAAATCCTCATGTCCCAATGAGACTGCTGTTGCACCCACATCACAGCCCAGCTCCACTCTACCCAGTCTTGTGCCCCCACTCCTTCACAGTATGGTTCCCAAGAAGTCACCTCAAATCTCCCTGCAGACTCTATTTTCTAAGGAATTCCAACTACAGTATGCCTTTGTCACTTCATTTTTTAAAGGGATAATTACAAAAAAATCAAAAAGTCTAAAAAATTGTTAAAAAATTGTCATATGTCGACTTCAGATTTTCTCTTAGATGATGGTGTCAACTGACATTGACAAAAGAATGTTATTTTTTGTTGAACAAAGGCAAAATTTACAGGACATCAAAACAGCTGTCAAGCAGTCAATTTAGTGGCAACAAAATTTATAAAATGTTTTTAGTGTAATTATCTATCTTGGGCAGCTCTCTAATTACCTAAAACGTATGGCCCTTAAGTTCAAGTATGCTATTAGTAATAGTAGTTTCCTTGCAACCATGCTTTGAACAGCTTTCAGTTCAGTTCAGTTCAGTCGCTCAGTCGGATCCAACTCTTTGCGACCCCACGAATCGCAGCACGCCAGGCCTCCCTGTCCATCACCATCTCCCGGAGTTCACTCATTTTTCTTAATAAAATTTTTTTAAAAGATATAAAAATTAATTTTTTTGCTGTGACATTGTATAAACCATATCTTTGTTAAACTAGATTTATTTGTACTTGGAAGCCCAGTAAACTAGGTTCTTTTTTATCCATTTATACTGGAAATTAGAATATTCCTATCCTTGTTTAATGAATACTTATTGAAAAATGAAATTTGTGAGATGTAAGGGCAAAACATTCTTTTTTGGTACCATAGTGTGTACAGTACTCAAAGGATTGTCTAATTCGTCTCAGTTCAGCTGACACAGAGATGCTTAGACTTTATTTATTAAGGTGTAACCATGACAGGAAAAGTCTCAACAACCCAGATAACCATGGTGATGTGGTTACAAATTTCGAGCAAGGCATCCTGGAGTATGAAGTGGGCTTTAGGAAGCCTCACTACAAGCAGCTAATGGAGATGGTGGAATTCCATCTAAGCTATTTCAAATCTTAAAAGATAATGCTTTTAAAGTGCTGCACTCAATATGCCAGGAAATTTGGAAAACTCAGCAGTGGCCACAGGACCGGAAAAGGTCAGTTTTCATTCCAGTCCCAAAGAAAGGCAATGCCTGTGCAGTTGTGCTCATTTCACAGGCTAGCAAGGTAATGCTCAAAATCCTTCAAGCCAGGCTTCAGTAGTACATGAACCAGAAACATCCAGATGTAAGGCTGGATTTAGAAAAGGGAGAAGAACCATAGATCAAATTGCCGCATACTCTGGATCATAGAAAAATCAGGAGAATTCCAGAAAAACATTTATTTCCACTTCATTGACCACTAAAGCCTTTGACTGCTCATCACAACTAAATGTGGAAAATTCCTAAAGAGATAGATATCACCACCTGAGAAACCTGTATGCAGGTCAAGAAGCAACACTTAGAACCAGACATGCAACAATGGACTGGTTCAAAATTGAGAAAGGAGTATGTCAAAGCTGTATAGCCTGCTTATTTAACTTATATGCAGAATGTACATCATGCAAAATGCTGGGCTGGATGAAGCACTAGATGGAATCAAGATTGCAAATCATACCACCTTCATGACAGGAAGTGAAGAGGAACTAAAGAGCCTCCTTAATCAAGGTATAAGAGGAGTGAAAAAGCTGGCTTAACACTCAACATTCACAAAAGTAAGATCATGGCATACATTCCCATCACTTCATGGCAAATAGATGGGGGAAAAATGGCAACAGTGACAGTTTATTTTCTTTGGCTCCAAAATCACTGCAGACGGTGACTATAACTCTGAAACTAAAAGACGCGTGATCCTTGGAAGAAGAGCTATGACAAACCTAGTTGTTGTTGTTGTTCAGCTGCCAAGTCATGTCCAACTCTTTGTGACCCCATGGACTACAGCATGCCAGGTTTCACTGTCCCTCCCATCTCCCAAGGTTTGCTCAAGTTTGTGTCCGTTGAATTGGTGATGCCATCCAACCACCTCTGTTGCCCTCTTCTCCTTCTGCCTTCAGTCTTTCCCAGCATCAGGGTCTTTTCCAATGAGTTAGCTGTTCACGTCAGGTGGCCAAAGATTGGAGCTTCAGACAGGGTATTAAAAAGCAGAAACATCACTTTGCTGACCAAAGTCCATATAGTCATATGTGTGGTTTTTCCAGTAGTCGTATTTGGATGTTAGAGTTGGACCATAAAGAAGGCTAAGCACTGAAAATTGAAGCTTTCGAACTGTGGTGCTAGAGAAGACTCTTGAGAGTCCCCTGGACAGCAAAGAGATCAAACCAGTCAGTTCTAAAGGAAATCAGCCCTGAATATTCATTGGAAGGACTGATGCTGAAGCTGAAACTCCAATACTTTGGCTACCTGATGCAAAGAGCTGACTCACTGGAAAAGACTGATGCTGGGAAAAATTGAGGGCAGGAGGAGAAGAGGACAACAGAAGATGAAATGGTTGGATGGCGTCATCGACTCTAAGCACATGAGTTTGAGCAAACTCCAGGAGATGGTGAAGGACCAAGAAGCCTGGTGTGCTTCAGTCCATGGGGTCACAGAGTTAGATATGACTAACTGAACAGTAACAAACCATGGCAAATTGCAATGTCCTGTTTACACTTAAATTGCTTTTTGTAATTAAGTGTAATATTACTTTGGAGAAGGAAATGGCAATCCACTCCAGTATTCTTGCCTGGAGAATACCATGGACAGAGGAGCCTGGCAGGCTCACAACTGAAGCAACTAAGCCCGCACATAATATTAAGTATTTGAGGAGTTTTGTTTTCAAAGATCTCATCAAGTTGTTAAAAGTACAGGTATTGTCCAGAAAGTAAATAAATTTTTTGTAAATATCAGATTTCTAATTGTCAATTGAGGAACCGCTTCTCCATCCTCCTCCTACTTGTAACCTCTGCTCAGCATTTGTCACGTTTTTTCAAAACTCTTCTCTTGCTTCTTAACTCATCACTTTTGATTGTTTCTTCTCCATCATTTTTATTATCTCTTCTTCTATCTAACTGTTTCTAGTTCCTGGGGACTTTTCCCCCTCATCCTCTTTAACTCTTACTTACCTATTTTCTAGATAATCTTATCTCTTTCCACAATTTCAGTTAGTATCTGTAGGCTAGTCATTCCACAGGTCTGTATGGAATTCTATTTTTCATTCCTTTCCTAAATCCAGTTAATAATAGTACTTGTAACTTGTGAGGAGTTCTGTTTTCTCACTACTGGAATTTTTTTCCTATATAAAATCAGTTAACAACAAAAATCTATTGGTCATGTCACTTACCTGTTTTAATCACTTTTAGCTTTTTGTTATCTTGTTGTCTATAGAATAAAATCTAGACTCTTTAGCCTAGCAAACAAGACTACTACCATTGTTCTTCAGACTAACTGTAGCCACCTTCCTCACAATTATTTATACTATAACTTCTCAGCTCTGTACCTTTAGGCATTACAGTTCCTTCCTGCAACTTCTCTGTCAATATCATTGTCCCCATCCCTTCTTTATGCCTGTAGCCTGGGGAAAATGGTAGTACTCAGGTATTAGTTGTGCTTCTAAGACACATTCATATGTCTTTAGTACCATTTACCATGTTGTATAGTATAGTGCTTCTTTAATTAAATCATCACTAGAGTAATTATACCATAAGTTACTAGTCAAGTAAGTATTAAACTCAATTTAAGTTGCCCATCAGTATCTGATGAGTTTTTGAGATGTTAGCTAAATTTACTCCTCTCTCTTCTGAACTTAGAGCTGTCTAAGACAGGTAAGAGTCAGACGGGTATCTAATGCCAGGTCTAGCTCTGATAGAGATGAAGTGAAGTTAACTTGGATCCGAGCAGTGATAGCTGATAACATGACTGGCCATGGCACCACACATCTCTCGCTTCCACATGTCCCTCATAATTAACAATCCGACCTCTGAAAACTGATCTTGGTTCAGTGTGAAAAACAGAGTCAAAATTGAAGGAAAACACTTACAAGCATTCCTAAAATGTTTACTGTTCCACAGCAGGATCAAACAACAAAAAAGGGCATATTACAGTGATAGGCCCGCAAGTAACTTCCTTACTCTAATGTAAAATCTGTGGCTTTGTTTTAAACTTGAAGCACTTCTGAAAGTAGGTTTCTCTTTTTGACATTAAAATAATGGTTGTCAAGAATAATGTTATAAAAATTGTTATATGTCATTGACTGCTTTAAATTGAGCTATAAACCTTTAGTTTTTATGGCCTTTGATTAAATGTTTTTTCATCTCGACTTCCAGTAAAATTGTCATTGCATTTAAACTTTTTACCCATAAAATGTTAACCTGTTGGTTAAAATTTCTTTTGGGGAGTGTGTGACAATAACAAAATTTAGAAGTAAATGTTGTTGCTAAATTTTTTGTAATTAAACAAAAGTCATCAATAGGTTCTTAGACTGTACATTTTCTTTACAGAGTAGCCTACTTAAATGCATAATTTCATTATTGCAAGTTAGGATAACTTGATAACAAGTTAGATAACTTTATCTTCTGTTAAAACAATGAACATATTTTCTAATTAAAAGTAGTCATTTCTTTTATCAAGAAGAGAAGTGATGAGATTGAAGTTATCTTGACTTTTTCATAATTATGTAACAAACATTTCATGCAAAAAGCCTTTGAGTCTCAGAATAAACAGTCTGTATTATTGTGTTTTATAACAAGACAACTTAATGTGTCATATGATGCAGTCCCTTACACTTTGAAGCAATAGATGGGACAACTCCAAGCAAGCATATTATGAAATATGCTGCTACTTACAAATGGCCTGTTTGAGATTATGCATATGTGTTCTTCTGTTCACTAATTCATTATTACGATCTCTCTTATTTTCACTTCTGCCATGTTTTTTAAGAAGAAAGAGTTTCACAGTGTACACTTATTTTCCAGTTGAAGATGAAGTTGAAGCCGAAAGGGTTCTTTTTTCCTATGGCTATGGTGCTAATGTTCCCACAACAGCCAAGAGGCGGCTAAAGCAAAGGTAGGATCGATATATATTTGTTTACTTTTCTAGGCAAGCTAAATGTAATTACATTCTGCTTTTTGATAATGTACTAAGTGGAGTGACAAAATAACGTTACTGTATTTCTCCTTATGCATAAATATTACATTGCTCATGAAACATAACATAGTAAGTAATAATCATGCCTTTCATGTATATTTAAGTAGACTGTATGTGTACATTAGAATTTTCCTTGAATTGGATTCAATGATAATGGCAGCATTTAAATTTTTTCAGATTAAAATTAATGAATTGTGCTTCCTTTTTTCCCTTGTTTCATATTCACCTGCGTACGTTCCTTGACTTATACTTGAGAGAGAGAAAAAAAAAGATTGAGGGAGAAAGAGAGAGCTAGCGTCTATGCACTAGTCACTCAGTCGAGTCTGACTGTCTGTGACGCCATTGACTATACCCCACCAGGATTCTCTTTCCATGGGGTTTTCCAGGCAGGAATACTGGAGTGAGTTGCCATTTCCTCCTCCGGGATCTTCCCGACTCAGGGATCAAAACCGTGGCTCCTATGACTCCTACATTGCAGGAAGATTCTTTTACTGCTGAGCCATCAGGAAAGCCCAGCAGATATATTATGACTGAAAAGATAGCTTTATGAAGACCAAGAAAATTTTTAGACGATCCACTAGTTATTTTGTGAAATACTATTTATTTAAAGTATACCAAGAGAAAATTGTACCTAAGTTAATTGGTTTTCTAGTTGCCCTAACTCCTTTCTCCCACCTAAATTCATCTTGCTTTGCAAAAAGAGTCCCATTTGCTACCATAACAAATCTAAATGTTTCTATCAGACTTCTGAGCCCTTCCATGTAGCTCTGCTTCTCCAGCCTTATTTGTCTCTCTACCCAAAATGATGGTAGTATATCTCCCTGCCTATAAACATCTATTTTCCATGTGACCACACAACAAGCATTTGTCTTTATCTTGCTCGCTCTCATTTCCATATTGCTTCCCCAGCCAGATGGAAAGATCCTCAAGGTCAGCAAGTACATCTTATTCTTGTTTATTCTCCATTGTCTCTACCCAGCATTGTGTGAGATAGCTAGCAGAATTGTCTCTTCATCTAAGTGTTTGAGGATTCAAAGCTGCTTGTTTATCTGTTATTTTTATATGAATTGATTTAAACATTTAGAGACATTACGTACTAAGTAAGAAAAACAATTAATCTTAACTCTAACACGTTTATAGAAGCTTTGGCTCAGAAGATAACATGTCTTTATGGCTGTCAAAAGTGATGTAAGATACAGGTCATTTCATGAGAGGTAACAAAAAGATGCCTAGAACTTGTGTTTCCTACTAGTTACACTAAATAGATCAAGGATAGTTGACTGCTAGATACAAATTATAGCTGGAATGGTTAATTCTGTTTAGTAAAGATGCAAGTATTTCTAAATTATGCATTATTTGAAAAACTGGGTGTAATCCCATTCCATTCACATTCTTCCCCGAGTCCCTCCAAGTTCACTAAGGATGACCTAGGATAATTTGTCATTTTCAGGGTATCTCTGTATTTGAGGATTATATTGCCAAGGGAAAAATAGAAAAGTGATTTTATGGGGAAGCAACTTTTTTTTATCAGTGGTAAATGATTGGTAAAATGCTAAAAACTGAAATTTGAAGGAAAAAGTCCATAATTTTAGCATCCAATTCCTTCAAATGCATCTTGTTCACAAGAAAAAAGAAATTTTCTCTTGTAAGGTTTCTTTTGGTAGCCCCAAATGCTGAGTTATTCTAAAATTGAAAGCAATTATTACTATTACCTTAATATTTTTGGGGGGAATTTCCAAAACAGATGTTGATTTCTTAATATTTAGACTGAAAATATAAGGAACCACAACTGATTCATGTTCTGCATAATCTTAACTGTCTGTCCAAATATTTCTAAAGATTTTATCACTGAGCTATCTATGTGCCTTGAACAAGTGCCTAATGGGCATGCTATTAATACCTCCTACCAGCTGGTGCCAGGCATTCTTCTCATGATGAACCAGAGGGTTATTTTGAGGAAGTGCTTCTCAGGTCATCTAAATGGAGTGAAGGGAAAGTAAGTCTGGATAGCCAAAGAGGACATTTATGCATTCCTTTTTCCATTCATTCAACAGCTTTTATTGAGTACCTACTGTACGCACAAAGTTGACCCATGGCAAAGAAAATCCCTTTTGAGGATCTGATGCATTTCTGAAGTTTGCAAAGTCCTTATTTGATTTCCTAATGGATATTTGTAAAGAAGTAAATGGCTTTGTGCTTTAGGTTTAATTTATTTAAGATTGTTGTATGGCAGAAACCACTACAACACTGTAAAGCAATTATCCTCCAATCCAAAAAGAAAAAAGATGAAAGCAATATAATCTTCTAGAAATTTATATTTAATTCATCACATTTAAAATTAAAACAATGGAAGCTTAAGGTGACTTGTACAATAATAGAATGGCCCATGAAATATTTGCATAACAAAGTTTCCATTATACGTCAGCCCATAACAAAGTGTACTGAAATTTCAAAGGAGCTTGTTTCACATCTGCTATACAATATACCCCATTCATACAGTGTTTGATTTGAAATCTCATATATTCAACAGCCAATTCCCTGGTGGCTCAGTGGTAAAGAATCCGTCTAGCAAAGCAGGAGACACAAGTTCAGTACCTGGATGGGGAAGATCCTCTGGAGAAGGAAGTGGCAACCCTCTCCAGTGTTCTTGCCTGGGAAATCCCATGAACAGAGGAGCCTGGCAAGCCACATTCCAAGGGGTTGCAAAAGAGTCAGACACAACTTAGGGACTTAACAACAACAAATATTCAACAACCAATTCAGGTATTTCAGGATAGCACTTAATTGGAGGGGGTTTCTGATTATAAAAATAATACATGTTTATTTTAGAAAATTGGTAAAAATTACCAGTAATCCTGCTATCCAAAGATAACCATTCAAACATGTATACAGATAGATATATTTTTCTACATTTTTATGATGTTATTGTATGTAACTTAGAAGTTTAACTTTTTGTCTTCTAATTTTACCCTGAACATTTTCTTATATCATTGGATATTCTTCAAATAGATAAATTTTAATGGTTATTCAAAACTTTAGTTTGTATACCTTCTGTTTTTGAGTGCCATATTGCCATTAGTAAATCGACAGTCACTGAAAATTTTCACTAGTTGCCTATTGCCACTTAAGGCATATTATGAAATTAAAATGAGAAAATGGATGTGAAGTTCATCACAGTGAATGCCTGGCATCAAGTAGGTGTTCAAATGAAGTTTGTTATGTTAGTTAATGTTCCTTAAAATAAATAGATCAAAGCATTGATTTTAGAGATAAGGCCAGTGTTCCAAAAATGCTAGTGATGCATAATTTGAATTTTCCTTTAAAACAATTTTGTTTATTTATTGTAATGAGACCCTCTTGAAGTAATTAGTAGAAACAACCCCTGGACATGAAACTAGTTTTGAGATTCACATTCTTTGATATAAGTCAGTTTCTTAAGCCATAGACCATAATGCCAGTTTCCCATAAAGAAGTAATGAAACTAACTTTTCAAAATTAGGTTGAAAAATAAATTCCAGAAATGTATCCTAAACGCATTACAATTGTTAAATAAGATTGTTCCCAGTTTGAATTTTCAAAAGAGATATGAGCAATAACTAAATATTGTACTAAGCTTTCTGGGCCAAAGTCATGGAAAGTTAAAAGAGCTTAGACAATTAAAGCAGATTAAAATAAAATAAGCTCTTCTTGACTTGACTAAACTTGAAAATCTGAAGTAATGTTTTTGTTTCGGTTATGATTGTTTTGAAAATAGCAAACAAGATTTTCTGGTTACATGTTTTGGTTATGCTCTTTAACTTGTAACACTAAACGGGCAACACCCAGGCACTAACGTGGTCCAGTGTGTGCATCTCTGTTTGTTTTGGCAGACCTGAATGTGGAGACATTTCTGAGGGTTTTTAAACCTTTCAAATTGCAAGATTTACTTCATACTACTGACCTTTGTTTTAGTTTCTGTCTAGTTTTATAAAGAGCTTTAAGTTGAAACTTTCACAGCAGACTAATCTTTATAATAAAGGAAAAAATAACACAGAGGGAGCTTTTCTTTAGCAGACTTGTGAGCATAAATTAATTTTGTTTTCATCTCCTTTATTCTCACATATGTGCGTTCTCATTTTTGTCCTTAGAGAAAAGTTGTGCTTATTTCATTTGGGTTGGTTTTAGGAATAGTCCTTTAAAAAGCTACTCCTAATCAACTTGAAAGTTTAACGCTACAGAAAAACTAGAAAAAGACATACAACTATAGGTAATCAGAATACACCACTATTTATTTAGTCTCTGTAACTGCCAAGAAAGTGGGCAGTGCAGGGAGCAACCTGACGCTTTCTAAAGCTGAAATCGTTCTGGCCTGTGTGCCCTTTTTTTTGAACCATTTCTTCATGCCATGCTAATAGAGACAGAACTCTGACCTTCTAAAACTGAAAAAGATCAAAAAGCCAAATGTTATTTCAGACTATGTAACTAATTAGCAGGTACCTGAGTATATACAGTTAGTATTTAAATTTTGGTAATACTAAGTGAAGTATCTGGTATTGAAGGACTCAAGACAGAGTATCAGTCCCCCATTGTGCTTTGATAACTCAGATATGGGCAAGGGTCAACCATGGTCACTTTGGCTGGGCTACGCTTCTATAAAATTGTGTGTGATAATCACAAGTACTGACTTCCATTGACAAATCCAAAATGGTGACTTTTATTTGGAGTCATGAGGTGCTAAAGAAAGCGAAGAAATAACCCATGGGAATTAATTTTACCATATAACAGGTAAAAATTTAGTTTAAAATTTTAATACAAAACTATACTCTGGTGGTATTAGTTTCTAGTTCATGTCAAATTTAATCTTGGTGCAGGTAAAAAAAAAATCACATGGCAATTATGTAATTACAAAGAAGAATTGAATGCTGTACCTACTATAGTATTCCAACAAAGAGCCTGTAAAAGCAGTGCTTTCTTGAGTTCAGTACTAAATAAATAAATAGCCTACCAACCAAACTTTAGCAGGAGTCATTTTTCCTGACTGTATCCATGGTTACTTATTATAAAGAACTCACTATAAAGACTTGTTTTCATTGTATGTGCATTGTAGTTAAGGAGACATAAACTCAGCATAGTTGAGCAATTGTTCATTTGTCTTGCCTTGAATTTCATTTAAGCTAAAATCACATCCTTTCTTCTGACTTCTAATATCCCAGATTTCTAAAAGAATACACCCGTAACATCAAACTACTCAGCACAGCTTATAGTATTCCAACAAAGAGCCTGTAAAAGCAGTGCTTTCTTGAGTTCAGTACTAAATAAATAAATAGCCTACCAACCAAACTTTAGCAGGAGTCATTTTTCCTGACTGTATCCATGGTTACTTATTATAAAGAACTCACTATAAAGACTTGTTTTCATTGTATGTGCATTGTAGTTAAGGAGACATAAACTCAGCATAGTTGAGCAATTGTTCATTTGTCTTGCCTTGAATTTCATTTAAGCTAAAATCACATCCTTTCTTCTGACTTCTAATATCCCAGATTTCTAAAAGAATACACCCGTAACATCAAACTACTCAGCACAGCAATATGCCACATTTAAATATTTAGGAAGTTGAAATATAAAAGCAGTCACAGGTGAGTTCGGCCAAAAGTTTAGGGAAGAGCTACCACTTATCCTCAAAGTCTTCCAGAAAATTTCAGAGGAAGAACTCCCAAACTCATTTTGAGAGGCCACCATCATTCTGATACCAAAATCAGATGAAGATACCACAAAAAAAGATAGTTACAGGCCAATATCACTGGTGAACATACATGCAAAAGTCCACAACGACGCTCTAGCAGACAGAATCTAACAACACATTAAAAAGATCATATATCATGATCAAGTGGACTTTATCCAGGGATGCAGAGAATCTTTAATATATACAAATTAATCAATGTGATGTACCGTATTAACAAATTAAAAGAGAAAACCATATGATCATCTTAATTGATGCAGAGAAAGCTTTCAACAAAATTCAACACCCATTTATAATTTTAAAAAACCTCTGCAGAAAGTAGGCATAGAAGGAACATAACTCCACATAATATAGGTAAGGGACCAACTCTGCAACAGCATGGACTACAGGGCGCCAGGCTTCCCTGTCCATCACCAACTCTCGGAGCCTACTCAAACTCATGTCCGTCAAGTCAGTGATGCCATCCAACCATCTCATTCGCTTCATCCCCTTCTCCTCCTGCCTTTAATCTTTCCCATCATCAGAATCTCTTCCAAGGTATCAGTTCTTCTCAGAGGTGGCCAAAGTACTGGAGTTTCAGCTTCAGCATCAGTCCTTCCAATCAGTATTCAGGACTGATTTCCTTTAGGATTGATAGAGTGGATCTTCTTGCAGTCCAAGGGACTCTCAACAGTCTTCTCCAACACGAGTTCAAAAGCATCAATTCTTCAGTGCTCAGCTTTCTTTATAGTTCAACTCTCATATCCATACATGACTACTGGAAAAACCATAGGTTAAACTAGGTGGACCGTTGTCAGCAAAGTAATGTCTCTGCTTTTTTATATGCTGTCTAGGTTGGTCATAACTTTTCTTCCAAGGAGCAAACATCTTTTAATTTCATGGCTGCAGTCACAAT
>SJYC01084104.1:0-12696 GCA_006408675.1 Madoqua kirkii | reverse complement strand
ATATATATATATATATATATATATATATAATATGCACACACTATTTTTTTTTTGTCTGTCTTTTATTCTGCATAATTATTTCAAGATTTTTCCATAGTCCATTCCTTTTACATTGCTGGGGAACATTCCATTGTATGAATTTACCACAGTTGTTCATCCATTCACTTTTTGATAGATACTTAGGTTATTTCTAGTTTTTACCTATTATAAATAAAGCTGATACGAACATCCATGTACAAGTCTTTATATAAATATATGTTTCTGTTTCTCTGGGGTAAATGCCTGGGAGTGGAATAGCTGGATTTTGTGGTAGGTGTTTAATGTTTTAAGAAACTGCCAAACAGTTTTCCAAATGTTCATACTATCTACTTTTCCCACTAACAGCATATGAAAGTTCTAGTTCCTCTACATCCTTGCAATGATTTGATATGGTCAGTCTTTTTAAGTTTACCCCATTCTCATAATGGTTTTAACTTGCATTTTCATAATGATTCATCTTTGCTCTTTGTTTCTCTTACTAAGAGAAATGTCTGTTCAAATTTTTTGCCCATTATATCAGATTGTTTTCTTATTAGTGAATTTTGAGAATTATTTGTATATTCTAGATACAAGTCTCTTATCAGCTATATGGTTTCCACATATTTTCTCCCACTCTGTGGCCTGTCTTTCCGTCTCTTAATGTTGTTCTTTGAAGAGCAGAAGTTTTTATCTTGTCCATTTTTTTAGTTCACTCTTTTTTAGACTGTGTTTTGTATGTTGTATCTAAAATATCTTTGCCTAGTTATGACCAACCTAGATAGCATATTCAAAAGCAGAGACATTACTTTGCCGACTAAGGTCCGTCTAGTCAAGGCTATGGCTTTCCCTGTGGTCATGTATGGGTGTGAGAGTTGGACTGTGAAGAAGGCTGAGCGCCGAAGAATTGATACTTTTGAACTATGGTGTTGGAGAAGACTCTTGAGATTCCCTTGGATTGCAAGGAGATCCAACCCGTCCATTCTGAAGGAGATCAGCCCTGGGATTTCTTTGGAGGGAATGATGCTAAAGCTGAAACTCCAGTCCTTTGGCCACCTCATGCGAAGAGTTGATTCATTGGAAAAGACTCTGATGCTGGGAGGGATTGGGGGCAGGAGGAGAAGGGGATGACAGAGGATGAGATGGCTGGATAACATCACAGACTCGATGGACATAAGTCTGAGTGAACTCCAGGAGTTGGTGATGGACAGGGAGGCCTGGTGTGCTGCGATTCATGGGGTCACGAAGAGTCGGACACAACTGAGCGACTGAACTGAACTCATGGTTAGAGTATTTTTGTTTGTGTAGTACTGTAGATCTTTCATAGTTTAAATTTATGATCCATTTTTTAATATTTGTGTGGAAAGGACACAGAAGAGCCAAAAAGCTTTGAACCTGAACAGAATTGGAGGACCAGTACCATCTGCTTTCAAGACATTATAAAGCTGCAGTAATGAAGATGATGTGGTAGTGACATAAAGACAAAGATAACTGGAACAGAAAGTCCAGGGACAGACTCACACATAGATTTTTAACTGATTTTCAACAAAGATGTTCTTATTTCTCTGTGTAAATCCAAATTTCCATCTGGCATCATGTTACTTCTGGTTGATATACTTCTTTTAACAATACTTATAAAGTAGGTCTGCTGGAGATAAATTCTTTTCGCTTCTTTATGTTACCTTTTTGTTGTTTGGTTTTTTGGTCTTTTTTTTCTTTTTTAACATTTCTGACTGTCTATTCCTAACAAGAGTAAAGACTGAAACATATTTCTCCATTGTGCTGCTACAGCCAGATAAACTGGAAGGGTTCACTGGGTAGCCTTTCCCTTCTCCAGGGGATCTCCCAACTCAGGGTTCAAACCCGGGTCTCCCACATTGCAAGTGTATTCTTTACCAGCTGAACCACAAGGGAAGCCCAAGAATACTGGAATACATAGCCTTATCCCTTCTCCAGCAGATCTCCCTGACCCAGGAATAGAACTGGGGTCTCCTGCACTGCAGGCAGATTCTTTACCAGCTGAGCTATCAGGGAAGCCCTTTTCTTTTTTTATTGAAGTAAAATTCATATAACATAAAATTCACCATTTTAAATATTTTAAATTGTACAGTTCAATAGTTTTTGTTATGTTTGTAATGTACAGTCATCACCACTGTTTACTTACAGAACATTCACATCACCCAGAGAGAAACACTGAACGCACTACGCACTTACTCCTCGGTCTCCCTTCCCTCCAGCCCCTGGAAACCACTAATGTGCTTTCTGTCTCTATGAGCCTGTTCTACATACTTCAGATAAATAGAATCATGAAAAATGTGCCTTTGTGTGTCTGACTTCTCTCAGTATAACGTTTTCAAGGTTCATATATTAATATGTTGCACTCTCGGTACTTAATTTTTTATGACTAAGTAATATTCCATTGTACAGATATTTCACATTTTGTTTATCTATTCACCAGTGGTGGACATTTATCATTTCCATCATTTGCCTATTGTAAATAGCACTGAGCATTCATGTACATTTTTGTTTGTTTGAACACATATTTTCAGTTACGAGTACATACCTAAAAGTGGAATTACTGGGTCACGTGGTAATTCTGTTAACTTTTAGAGGAACCATGGAACACAGCAACTGCACCATTTATGTCCCCATCAGTAATGTTCAGGGTTCCAGTTTCTCACATTCTCACCAATGCATATTTTCTGTTTTCTGGGTTTTTTAAAATTCTAGCCATCTTAGTGAGTGTGAAATGGTGTCTCAATGTGATTTCAGTTTGTATTAACCTTATAATTAATGATGTTAAGCATTATTTTGTGTGTTTATTGGCCATTAGTATATCATTTTTGGAGAAATACAAGATATACCCATTTGAATGCAGAGTTCCAGAGAAGAGCAAGGAGAGTAAGAAAGCCTTTCCCAGTATTCAGTGCACAGAAATAGAGGAAAACAATAGCATGGGAAAGACTAGAGATATCTTCAAGAAAATTAGAGATACCAGGGGAACATTTCATACAAAGATGGGCACAATAAACAACAAAAATGGTATGGACCTAACAAAAGCAGAAGATATTAAGAAGAGGTGGCAAAAATATACAGAAGAACTATACAAAAAAAGATCTTCATGACCCAAATAACCATGATGGTGTGATCACTCACCTAGAGTCAGACATCCAGGAATGTGAAGTCAAGTGGGCCGTAGGAAGCATCACTACGAACAAAGCTAGTGGACATGATATAATTCCAGTTGAGCTATTTCAAATCCTAAAAGATAACACTGTTAAAGTGCTGCACTCAATATGCCAGCAAATTTGGAAAATTCAGCAGTGGCCACAGGACTGGAAAACATCATTTTTCATTCCAATCCCAAAAGAAAGGCAGTGCCAAAGAATGTTCAAACTACCGCTTAACTGCACTCATCTCACATGCAAGCAAAGTAATGCTCAAAATTCCCCAAGCCAGGCTTCAACAGTACAAGAACAGTGAACTTCCAGATGTTCAAGCTGGATTTAGAAAAGGCAGAGGAACCAGAGGTCAAATTGCCAACATCTGCTGGATCATCAAAAAAGCAAGAGAGTTCCAGAAAAACTTCTACTTGAGCTTTATTGAATATGTTGTGGATCACAACAAACTGTGGAACGTTCTTCAAGAGATGGGAATACCAGACCACCTTATCTGCCTCCTGAGAAGTCTATATGCAGGTCAAGAAAAACCAGTTAGAATTGGACATGAAACAGCAGACTGATTCCAAATTGGGAAAAGAGTACATTAAGGCTGTATATTGTCACCCTGATTATTTAACTTATATGCAGCGTACATCATGAGAAATGCTGGACTGGATGAAGCGCAAGCTGGAATGAAGATTGCCGGGAAAAATATCAATAACCTCAGATATGCAGATGACACCACCCTTATGGTGGAAAGTTGAAGTAGAACTAAAGTGAAAGAGGAGAGTGAAAAAGTTGGCTTAAAACTCAACATTCAAAAAACTAAGATCATGGCATCTGGTCCCATCACTTCATGGCAAATAGATGGAGAAGCAGTGGAAACAGTGAGAGAATATTTTGGAGGGGCTCCAAAATCACTGCAGATGGTCACTCCAGCCATGAAATTAAAAGATGCTTGCTCCTTGGAAGAAAAACTATGACCAACCTAGACAGCATATTAAAAAGCAGAGTTATTACTTTGCTGACAGAGGTCCATCTAGTCAAAGCTATGGTTTCTCCATGGATGGAGAGTCAGACTATAAAGAAAGTGACCACCAAAGAATTGATGCTTTCAAACTGTGGTGGTGGAGAAGACTCTGGGAGAGTCCCTTGGACTGCAAGGAGATCCAACCAGTCCATCCTAAAGGAAATCAGTCCTAAATATTCGTTGGAAGGACTGATGCTGAAGCTGAATCTTTAATACTTTGGTGATGCGAAGAGCTGACTCATTAGAAAAGACCCTGATGCTGGTAAAGATTGAAGGCAGAAGGAAAGGGGGATGACAGAGGATGAGATGGTTGGATGGCATCATTGACTCAGTGGACATGAGTTTGAGTAAGCTCCAGGAGTTGGTGATGAACAGTGAAGCCTAGCGTGCTGCAGTCCATGGGGTCACAAAGAGTCAGACATGACTGAGCGACTGAACTAAAGTTTGGAAATATTTCATTCATTATTTCCCCCAATTTTTTTTTTTCCATTCTTTCTCTCTCTTCTCTTTGGAAACTCTATTGCACATATATTTGCCTGCTTGAGGTTGTCCTACAATAGAAGAAATGATATTCTGTTCTTTCTTTCTTTCTTTCTTTTTTTTGCCTTTCCTTTTGAATAGTTTATCTTACTAAGTCTTCAAGTGCAGTAATATTTTTTTCTCTAATATGTAATCTGCTGTTAATCCAGTCCACTGTTTTTCATTTCACATGTTGTGGTTTTCATTTGTAAAAGTTTAGTTTGGATCTTTTTTTGTATCTTCCAGCTTTTTATTTAAGCTTTTTTTTTTCCCCAAGATTTAATTTCTTAGGCATATGAAATATAGTTTAAATAATTACTGTATAAGATACCATTGTTTATCTAGTAATTCTTTTATTGTGTAATTGATTGATTGGTTGATTGTCCTGCTTCTCTGCATGCCTACTAATTTTTTACTGGATGCAGACATTGTGAATTTTATCTTACAGCTAAATATTTTGGAATTTCTTTAAGTTTCTGTAAGCTTTTTTCTCAGAAACATGATTATGTTTCTTGGAAAATGTTTGATTCTTTCAAGTCTTGCTGTTAAGCTTTTATAAAAGCAAAAAAGTGTTCATCTGAAGGCTAATTTTCCCACACTGATAAGACCAAAGTCTTTTGAATACAAAGTGTATATGTGTGCTCATCTGACTCTTTGCAACACCATGGACTGTAAGAATACTGGAGTGGGTTGCTATTTCCTCCTCCAGGGGATCTTCCTGACCCAGGGATTGAACCCACATTTCCTACATTGGCAGGCAGATCCTTTAACACTGCACCACATGGGAAGCCAGTTGAATACTACAGCCTATATTTTATGAATTAGTAGATTCCTTGTTTTGGCTATTGGGATTAGTAGTATTCTGGGCCTATGTGATCTTCAGAGATTATTCCTTTTATCTTTTCAGTGATTCTGTCTCAGTCTCTGGTGGTTTTCTTTACACACATGCACTGTTCAGTGCTTAAGTGAATATGCAGATTTTAGTGTTCATTGTCTACACAGCTCTCTTTTATTCATTAGTCTACCAGGTGAACTGTAACCACCTTAAGTTCTTTTTGTAGCAGCATCTCCTTGACTCTGCCTTGGTTTGCCCTCCCTACACACGCTCTCTGTGCTCCTGCAACGGGGCACTTGTAGGACTAGGCTCACTTTGTTTCCTGTGTCTCAGAGATCCTTGACATCCTTCACTGCTTAATGCCCAGTGTCTTCAGACTGTTACTTCATTAGCTGGTCCAGGGCAAAAGAGAAAAAAAGTTAGTTTCTTGTGTGTGTGTGTGTGTGTGCCCACCTAATTCCCAAGAAACCACCAAGTTAGTTACAAGTGTCGATGTTATTAAACAGTCGAAAATCTAGGCTAAATGATAAAGCATGCCACATTACCACCCTCAAGAACTGGTCTTCATTCACCACCTTAAAACCTTGATTCTTATTCTTTGTAGTCGTTCAGTAAATATTTATCAAACACCTACTTTATTCAACCACTGATGAACAAAAGAGGCACATGGTCTTGCCTTCTTCGTGTGTACAGCCTCATTCACTAAGGTCTTATTTTCTCTTGTAAACACTTACATATTTATCTGTTATAGCTAACTTAATTTTGGAAAACTGACTTTGGAAAGAACATGCACAATCTCAAGTGACCAAATGGCAAGATTTAATTGCCTGGAATTTTGTACCTAGGAGGCACTTAATGAAATCCAGGTAATTTGTTACAAAACTTTAGGTTGCTAGATTTCAGAGAGATTGCAAGATGCATAGGGAGAATAAAGCAGATCTGTATGTACTTACTATAAGAGAGATTCATACAGTTTTGATAAATTTTTTAAAAGAAGATTGCAGAATATTATGTATTGTGTTCTTCTAATTGGATTTTAATGTGTGTGTGTAAAGAGTGGGGTTGTATTTCTGTAAAGCCTAGAGAAAAAGTTCAGAAGATATACAACTGTCATGCCAAAGGCATGCAAATACCAGTATGCGTGCATTCTTGTTGTCGTCGTTCAGTTGCTAAGTTACGTCCAACTACAGCCCCATGAACTACAGCATGCCAGGTTTCCCTGTCCTTTACCATGTCTCGGAGTTTGTTCAAGCTCATGTCCACTGAGTCAGCGATGCCTTCCAACCATCTCATCCTCTGCCACACCCTTCTCCTCTTGCCCTGAGTCTTTCCAAGTGCCAGGGTCTTTTCCAGTGAGTCAGTTCTTTGCATCAAGCGGCCAAAGTATTGGAGCTTAAGCTTCAGCATCAGTCTTTCCAATGAATATTCAGTGTTGATTTTCTTTAGGATTGACTGGTTTGATGTTTTTGCTGTCCAAGGGACTCTCAAGAGTGTTCTTCAACATCACATTTCGAAAGCATCAGTGCTTCGGCACTCAAGCTTCTTTATGGTCCAGCTCGCACATCCATACATTACTACTGGAAAAGCTATAGCTTTGAGTATACAGACCTTTGATGACAAAGTGATATCTCTGCTTTTAAATACGCTGTCTAGGTTTGTCGTAGTTTTTCATCCAAGGAGCAAGCATCTTTTAATTTCATGACTGCAGTCACTGTCTGTGAATATAAAATAAACTTTATGAATATAAAATAAACTTTTTTTGGGTAAACTTAAAATCAGAGAGTTAACAGAGTGTATACCAACATCCAAGTTCTCTTCCCACAGATAAGTGAGCTTAGACCTAGCATGGAAGGTCTGGATGCACTGCAGATAGGCCTCTAATAGAGATCCCCAAACACTGCACATTTAAAGTGAAAGAGGATAATAGGAAAGACTTTTGTTATGGTCCAGTGGCTAAGACTCCCAGTGCAGGGGGCCTTGGGTTTGATCCCTGGTAGGGGAACTAGATCCCAGGTGCCACAACTAAGAGTTCACATGCTGCAACTAAAGACCCTGCATGCTGCAGCTGAGACATGGTGCAGCCAAACAATAAATTTAAAAAAAAAGAGAGGGTAGGGAACATCTCAGTGCCTGTCCCAGTGGGAGAGGGAGAGTTACTGCTCCTATCAGCCTGTCCTAGTGTTAGAGGATGCGCGCCTGCAGGACCACCCGTGTTTGCCTCTAACATCAAGCGGTGCTTACCACTGGGACTGGGAGTAGAAGTAAGGAACAACTGACTGTTACTGCATGCATTTGTTAATTGTTTGGATTCATTTCAACTCATATAAGATGTTTTAAAGGCATAGATTTGGTAATCGATATATTTTCTAACTCGTAATAGGTACGAAGAAAATGCTGACCCATTAGATAGATCATTGACCTAACCCATCCACCAAACATAGGTAGCTTTATAAAGATTATAGATAGGTAGCAAAATCCTATCTTTTAAATATATCTATAAACAAAGATTACATTCCAGCAATATTCTTTGTACCCAAAATTTCATTGCCTAGTGTGTACATATGTGTACATGAAGACCCATACATATATGCTTCAGTGTGCTTATGATACATGCATGAAGACATTTGGAATGATGCACACCAAAAGATGGCATTGATGTTGGTTATTATTGTGGAAAAGGCACTGGGGTTCCAGGATGGATGGAAGAGATCTTTCAGTTAATATTCCCTCTCTGAACTTTGAATTACTTACTGTGTGTATGTGATATCTCCTGTCTCTCTCTCCCCCTTTCTTCCTCACTGCCTCCATTTCTTTACCAAGAACAAGTATATTAAAGAAATATGGAAGTGTTACAGAATATCAGAAAAGGGATTTGCTATAGGAAAAATTCAAAGCATCTACAAATGTAATGTGGGATTTTGAATCATTAATACTGAGAAAAAGATGGAAGAGATCTTTCAGTTAATATTCCCTCTCTGAACTTTGAATTACTTACTGTGTGTATGTGATATCTCCTGTCTCTCTCTCCCCCTTTCTTCCTCACTGCCTCCATTTCTTTACCAAGAACAAGTATATTAAAGAAATATGGAAGTGTTACAGAATATCAGAAAAGGGATTTGCTATAGGAAAAATTCAAAGCATCTACAAATGTAATGTGGGATTTTGATGCATTAATACTGAGAAAAGGAAATAGGAAGGGTGTCTAATATCTGCCTAGATAAGGAAAAATTATGTGGCAGAAGGAGTTTTTACTTGACGGAGTCTTTGTAATATGTTTTACAGTATGTTGTATGTTTTAGTTTCTTACCAGTATGTTTTAGTTTCTACCAGTGACCTTAGGAAACATGATTGCCACAAACATAATAAACGTATGTATCTATATCAGAAGATGGAGAAAGCAATGGCAACCCACTCCAGTACTCTTGCCTGGAAAATCCCATGGACAGAGGAGCCTGGAAGGCTGCAGTCCATGGGGTCGTGAAGAGTCGGACATGACTGAGCAACTTCACTTTCACTTTTCACTTTGATGCATTGGAGAAGGAAATGGCAACCCACTCCAGCGTTCTTGCCTGGAGAATCCTAGGGACAGGGGAGCCTGGTGGGCTGCCATCTATGGGGTCACAGAATCGGACACGACTGAAGCGACTTAGCAGCAGCATGTGAGAAGAACATTTGCCTCTGTCCTCTGAGTACCTGACTTGAGAAATTGGGAGGGTTGTTCCACCAGCATTCTAGTTGAGCCTGGGCTCTAGGAAGGAGTCTATAATACACACGACTCCTAGAGCCCCACCTCAGCATTTTAAAGGAGGAGATTCACATGCCAACCCCAGCCCTAAAACTACACAGTCAACATTTCCCACCATATTTCTAAGACTCTACTTATATGAAAGGAAAAAAATAGTTCCACTATTTTTTGTATCACTGAAGAGTCAAAGGGCTTCCCAGGTGGTTCAGTGGTAAAGAATCTGCCTGCAATGCAGGAGAAATGAGTTCGATCCCTGAGTCAAGAATATCCCCCAGAGAGGAAAGGGCAACCCATTCCAGTATTCTTGCCTGAAAACTTCCATGGACAGAGGAGCTTGGAGGACAGCAGGCCGTGGGGTTGCAAACAGTCCATGGGGGAGCAACTGAACATGCATGCAAAAAGTCAAAAGTAGATGATCCTGCCAGTTAAACTGTGATACAGTGCTTTCTTATCAGTTCAGTTTTTCTTCTAATTTTAGACAAACATTCTTGTAGACATCAGACAATGGTTTTTATCATATATTACACAATTCTGTTTCTGCGCTTTTCTTCTAACACAAACTTTTAGTGGTGAATCACATTATCATATCCTGCCAGTTAAACTGTGATACAGTGCTTTCTTATCAGTTCAGTTTTTCTTCTAATTTTAGACAAACATTCTTGTAGACATCAGACAATGGTTTTTATCATATATTACACAATTCTGTTTCTGCGCTTTTCTTCTAACACAAACTTTTAGTGGTGAATCACATTATCATCTTTCTGAAGACATTTTTACGGCAGTTAGAACTCAACCAATGAAGGGTTATCCAGAACTCAATTGAAACTACAATGTAAACAACTAAGACCAGATTTGTTGATGTGCAAGCAGGGCCGATAGCGATTCTAAGATGTGTCCCGGTTTCATAGAAAAGATGAAAACTAGTATGATTTATTGAGTCCCTTTGCTTGGGAAAGTTTGTTGATACTTAAAATTCTTCCATAAAGACCAGTGCTTTTATTTCACCAGTAGAAACACAAAGCTTAGAAAGTAAACATTTGGATGAAGTACTCTGGTGCTTACAATTTTTTCAGAGTTTTTAAAAGTTTGTTCCATTTATAGTTAATAATATATTGGCTATATACCCTGTATTTTACAGTATCTCCTCATGGCTTATTTACTTTTTACATAATAGTTTGTACCTGCTAATCCCTACTCTCCCTTTCGCTCTGCCTGCTGGTAACCATTACTTTGTTCTCGCTATCTGAGTCTGTGTTCTTTTTGTTATATTCCTTAGTTTGTTTTATTTTTTGGATGCCACATACAAGGGATGACATATAGTATTCGTGTTTCTCTGACTTATTTCACTTCGCATAAATAGCCTCTAAATCCATCCATATTGTTTCATGTGGCAAAATGTTCTTTTTATGGCTGAGTAGTATTCCATTGTATGTATACACCACTTCTTTTTTCTCTCTCTCTTCTATTTTTTAATTGGAGGATAATTGCTTTACAATATTATGTTGGCCTCTGCCATACGTCAGCATGAATAAGCCACAGGTATACATATGTTCTCTCAAATACGGTTTAATTCATCAGCCCATCAAAAGTCTTTCGTCCACCCAGAACTCTCCTCCAGGCTGGAGATCATTACTTCCTGTTTCAAAATGTCCATTTCTTCCCAGAAAATGTCCAGGTTCTTTAGCATGGTCAGTTCTTCAGCATGACCATAGAAACCCAGTTCATAATTGAAACAGTGCAGAAGGAGAATTCAACAAATGCCAGGTCTTCCCTACTCAGTTCACCCCATCTCTGAACATCTCTACTAAGTGTCCTGCTTCAGTGACACTGCCTTAGTACAATCTCTTATCTCTCATCTGAATTATTTTAGTAAGCATCTGCTTCACCTTCCTTTCTATTCTTTAAGCCCTCCACCTTGTTGCCAGAGTGCTGTTTCTAAATATAAATCTGTTTTTCTTTGTTCCACAGTCAGAGTTGTCTGTTTCCTAAGAATAATGATATGTAAAAGTGTCCATTATCCAAGCCTTGCCTGCCTACCCAGTTTCCTCTTACATTACACAACACACACACACATACACACACACCCCACTATGCTCCCCCCATGCATAACTGCTTGTGCTTTACTTGTAATTCTCCGAGCATTCCATGCTATTTTATGTCACCATGCTTTCGCACGTTCTAGTCTGCCCGGCATACCGTTGTCTACATCACAGATACTTGTCTTTCAAGATCAGTTTCAACTATCACCTATTCTTCTAAGCCTCTTCTGAACCCCAGGTAAAGGTGGCTTACATATCCCCATCATGCCATATATACCTCTCTCTTATATATATATATATATACACACACACACACATCTATATATGTGCACACACCCACACGTCCATATAATTAGTGACCTGGCTGTCTGTAAGCTTTATGTATATGTTTTTATTGGTCTGAGTATTTCCACCATTTAGTACAGTTCTTATTCTAGTAGGTAATAAATAAATACTTGTTGAAGAATTAGTTTCCAGTTTTGATGGGACAAAGTAAGCTTTTTGTTATATACTGAACCAGAGATGAATATATATCATCTCTACCCACCACAACCATGAAAAAAATGCTCCAGTTGCATGGGATCAGTAGAATCATCAACCTTTATTAAAAACACTGTGGAGTATTTTCTTTTGCCTTGCTTTGTTTTAGGGTGAAATGGCTATAAAACTAAGAGCTGAGTAATAAAAAGGTATAATAAAGGTAGGAGCATCTTACATATCTGTAGCATTTAAGTCATATGTTGCTATATTCATTTGCCATTAGATTATGAAAACCATGGCCTTTCGGGCGGGACTAGGCAAGTTATTTAAACCTCAATTTTTTAATGTGTAAGGTAGGAGTAATAATACTGTATCCATATTTGCCCTAAGAATTAGAGATAACCCAATCTGAGATAAGGACCTAGCACGCTGACCTGTTAAGTCACTTTGTAAATGCTGACACTTTAGGTATTTGTTTGTTTGGTTTTTATCCTTCATATCATGTATTTTTCTCTTGGCCATAGTATTGATGAAATAAATATTTTATTAATAAAGATAGCATGTTTTAAAAGAAATAGTAGTTGCATCATTGGAGTTCATTATGCTTATTTTGCCTGTATGAAAATATTCAGAATGAACTATCTGAATGAATTTTAACACAATATAATAAGATTTTTTAATGATAATATAAGTAATTTCTATGAAGAGATGTATGGTATGAAAACTGCAATTCTAAAGATTAGTAAGCTGCTCTTAATTGAAAAAGTATATTTAATTGAATACAGACAGCATTTTAGGAACAGTATGCAAAGCTGCATGTTTTCAAACTAATAAAAACTTCAGAATAACCAGGATTTTTATGTTTAGAGAAT